>OX465281.1:204669906-204874602 GCA_949987705.1 Thereva unica | reverse complement strand
TGTAGACAAAACTTGCAACCTGATTTTGACCCACTTCCACATAACCGATTATCTTCAAATTTTGCACATATGTATATGTATATAGTTCGCATGACAATGCAATCTGATCATTTTGTAAAAAAATCAAGGCCGTATTTCGTAATTGTACTTCCCAACCCCCGACATGGGTATCAAAAGATAGGGTATGATAAGTAGAATACAATTAGCTATTTGGTGTCATTCTAAATTCAAAATTCAACCAACACGAAATGGCTGACTACCATTTTTTACAACCTCCTCGGTATGGGTATTTAATGAAAGGATATGACACTTTTTTATATTTCGAAAGGTTGGTTGTTTCCATATGCTGGCTGGAGTTATAAAAACTTTAAATTCAAAATTATTTTTTACTTTTTAGTTCATTTTAATATAAAAGCGTGTTTTTTAATTTTTTTAAAACTATTTTTACTCGAATTCGACTATCGAAACCGATGATCGGATTGGACCGAAAACTTGAACCCTTAGGCGAAACAAAGCGAGTTAACACTTTTTTTATCATTCCAATTCTAGACCTCAAAGAGCTCCATCTAAATATTTAGGTTCCCCAAAGCAAATCTTGACTTACTATATGAACTCTTTTTCGTTTTGATCCAATTATCGTGGTTAGGGTTTCTTATAGTCCGACCAATATCAACTTAGGCACCAATAGATATTTAATTATAACTCTTTTAGGTCTACAATTATTGGAATTGTTAGATGCAGATCAACGACCTCCAACAGAGCACAGAGGTTTCCATAATGAACCGACTAAAAATGAAATCTCTGTGCTATTGGTAAATCAACAATGTGATAACCGGGACATAATACTTCATACAGAGGACACAGAGACACATATAATACTGTAATATCCTTTAATATTTGTTTATAGTCAAGACGGATATAACTTTACAGTCTATCAAGTCAATCTCAGTACACTGTAGCATAATTTTAATAATAAAGTAGCCACATTACAAATCTAATTTTATGGTATTACGGTTCGAGAAGATGAACAGAATCATTTGCATTGTTATAAGAAATTATTTTATCAGTACTTGATAGATGTCTATGCATAGATTGAATCAGAGAGACTTATTTTTATAAGAACTAATGAGCTAATCAGAAAAAACTCTGAATGGAGAATTATATACTTCTCTCAAGACGCAATCAATCAAAATGAAAATTCAGATAACTGAGGTCGACTAGTAATTTTACCATTCTCATTTATCTCGCCATATGCACGAGTGCAATCCGGATGCATTCTGCGATCTATTTATAACATTCACTACCAACCTTAAATGGGATAAAATTAGTCGAGCGCTATCTACTGGGCAATTACTTTCTGATCATAATATCGTTGCCAGCATTTTTACACAAAAACTCAAAAAAATTATGGATTTTCTGATAAAGAGAAAACTTTTCTGTTCCATTGGTTGTAATATATATAGCGTAGATTGGCATAAGCGCGATTTACCATGTGCTGATCTTCTACATTATGTAATTGGAGGGTCTGGCTGTGATTTCAAAACAATTGTAATTTTCTAAGCTCATATCGCTATTTACATGATATTAAAACAAAATCAAGTATTTTTAAAATATTTGGTCGGTACTTCTGTGCCTGGCTGTTTGTCTGTTTGTCCGGGCTAATCTCGGAAATGGCTAATACGATTTTAGGACTTTCGCGGGATGATTTAATATTTTTTTAGGTTTCCTCAGTTTTTTTTAGGCGCTTAAGCTACTTTTTCAGTCTGATCCGATTATCGGATGGATGCGGTGGAAATGCGGAAAGGATCATTATGGTTTGTCATCTCCACAAGTAATCGATGGGTTTGAAGATAATTTAAACAGAGAATAAATAGAACATAATGCACCAAAGTTAAACAACTTTGTTAAACAGACAATAAACAAAAAGAAGTCTATCAAAGCATCATCAACAGTTTCAATACTGGTGAATTTTCAGCGCCCACCAGAAGGCACTGGCATGACTTTCTTAATTAATAGCAGCGTCATTAGTAGCGACTACGGCAACTTTACTCACATAAGGAAAAACAACTCATTTATGTTTAAAATACCGATAGCCGACACCATTTAGAAAATCCTGCGTGGAGCATATTTTAATCCAGTCCCAAAACTAAGGTTGACAGGACTGCATGTTCGTTGCCTGGAATGAATGCGCCATGCCAAATAAAGTATCTATTGAAGCCATTAGCGGAACAATACAAGATTTAAGATGTAAAAATAAATTATTTTGGGGAGTAACTGTTATATTGTAATAGATTTCGGGCAAACTTTGGCACTTGTCCAGACAGATACGCGGGCCGATGAAATTAATGCATGTCTAAAATGATCACCCATTTAGGGGCAGATTGAAAAGCATCATTTAAAACTAAATAGGAGAGCGCCGCGCCATCGGAGAACTCAGAATTCAGTAGTATTCTCCTCAACATAGGATATAGAGAGTGTTCTGATATTAATGAAATCATTACATTGAGCTGCTGGCTGCTCTTTGAAAGTTCGTAATAGACATGGAAATTGTGATGAGTGACATCTATGGCGATTTACAAAATATCAACTCAACTAAGTCGACTTAACTCAGCAATGCCACAAACGTAATACTTACAAGTGAAACATCGTTCATCGTTTATAAACAAGCGTTACAGTGAATTTTTAACCTTGCATAAATATATTATGCACATTTTTGTATTGCCAGTGTCGTGCGGGCGTGGGCGGTATGACGAACTGTTAAAACATGTAACGACGAAATACGATAACGAGAAACAACAACGGATCAAATCAGAACTGTCGTCTTATAATGTTGCCGATGCTCGTCTCAAGCCGAACTGTATTTACTCGATTTTTTCGGGGCGCCAAATTGTGACTTTTTGTGCTGCACAATGGTCGGCAATTTTGCAAAATTGATGACCATTTTTTAAAACTTTTTTTGGAAAAAAATGTTGAGATCGCCAAACAACAAGATCTACTCGCACGAGACGTATTCTGATTTCTAGGGGTCTGTTGTGTACGCAGAAGAAATTCTTTCCGATAGGTTGTGTTCAACCTCGAATTGTTCTTGTTTCAATTAGTCCATGGAAATGGTACTTTAACATTGCAAAAATGCAGGACAAGGTTTTATTTTTGGGATGTGTAGGGGGGGGGGGGGGTCAGTGTGAGCTTAAGTTTGAGTTTTCGGGATTCTAACCCCCCCCCATTTGGCCGCCATCTTGTAAAGCGTGTGCAAATTGTTTTTCCACCATATCTCCGAAACGGTACATCTAACAGAAAATTTGGAAGGACACTTTTTGTTTAGAATTAAATTATTTACAATTTACTAGTATGAAATTTTGTGGTAAAATGAATAATTAAGAAGGTATAAGCCTTAGAACACTTGCTACCTGTAATTGCTAATTTCTAAGGAAAGTAGGAAGTCAAATCGTAATAAAAATATTCAGAAAATCTGACACTTTCATACATTCGGGGCGCTGTAAAACCCTTCGTAGGGAATGAAATTAAAAAAGTAATGAATGAAAATTATTCCTAATGAAACCCTCTACAAAAAACTTGTTATTATTTTTTTTTGTTAAAGTTGAAGGAAAAAAAGTTATAGCCTTTAAAAGAAAATATTGTGACTAATTTTTGTGTTCTAAGGCTTATACCTTCTTAATTATTCATTTTACCACAAAATTTCATACTAGTAAATTGTAAATAATTTAATTCTAAACAAAAAGTGTCCTTGCAAATTTTCTGTAAGATGTACCGTTTCGGAGATATGGTGGAAAAACAATTTGCACACGTTTTCCAAGATGGCGGCCAAATGGGGGGGGATTAGAATCCCGAAAACTCAGATTTAAGCTCCCACTGACCCCCCCATACACATCCCTAAAATAAAACCTTGTCCTGCATTTTTGCAATGTTAAAGTACCATTTCCATGGACTAAATATACCCTTTTCTTATCCCGGACTATGCATACATAATTGGTTTTATTAAAACTCGTGGCAACGCAAGCGGGGTTTTGCTAGTTGTTAATATATTTGGAAGACACGAGTCATTGGATGACGAAAAATGTCATGTAGAGGAGGGTGCATTCGAAATTTTAGTTCGTCGACATTTGTACTGCAACGAAGAAAAATTCCGACTTTCTGTAATCTTTACTCTTAATATTATACATATAAATAGTCGAGTAAATGAAGCGTGAAAATCCTTAAAACTTGTTAATCCTCAGGGACAGCTCCGATTTTGATGATTTCTTTAAAAAATGTTTGTTTTTTATATATTATTTGAAATCAGAAAGTAATTGGATTATTTGAAATCAGAAATTAATTGGCCGTACGCTACCCCTAAAAACCACCCCTTAAAAAATCCGTTTTTGGCTAATATCTCTTAAACGGTAAGTCTTATCAAAAAATACTGTTTACAAAGTTTGTAGATTATGCGATTATCTACAAAAAAAAATAATACATAAAATACATTTTCCCATACGAATTGCCATTCATGGGATATCGCCATTTTAAAGATTTGAACTACTCATATGCATTCATTCGTGATTTGTATAGGTCATCAGACGTTCAAAAATCTTTTGGACTATGGGGCTAATATTTTCAGGGGTGATTCCTGGATGTGTTTGGAAAAAACAGTTTCACTATCCACTAAGATACAGGGTGTTTTTTAAACAAAAGTATTTTTTTTTAAATTTAATTAAACTTGAATGACTCCTTGAGTAATTATCGTAAAGCAGAATATTTAGGTTCTTCTTTTAGGTAAATGTGTATTCTTTTATCTGATAAAATGGACAGAAACTTGAATCGCGCCGTTTAGAATATATGTAGGTACAAAATGTGAGCAAAATCCCTATATTCTTCGTTTTTAAGCATTTTTCCCATATCTTGAATCTACATATGGGGAGCTTTCACGTATTAGAACATGGCAGAATTGTTTAATTAAAAATAGTATTCAATCTTATATTAAAAATGCTTCTAAAATTGCATTTTCAACCAAAACATAAGAAATCCGTAGAGAAAAACGCACTTTGTGTAAAATTATTCAAACTGGATTTGTTCACTTTTGCATAAAAGCTCCTCATATATTCAAAACCATGGTACAATAATACATGGTATTATTGTACCATGTTCTAAACGGAGTCACTCAAGTTTCTGTCCCTTATATCAAATAAAAGAATACCCTTCTATATATCGTATCAATAACTGTAACTTTACCATAGTAATCAATAACTAATCTCTTATTCATTAAGATAAAATTGAGAAAATATAAATTCGTCGAAATTCGATAGAAGTTCTGTGCTTGATAAATTATTCATATTTAATAAAAATTTGCCTTTCAAGCTAGAACTTAATGGAATATTACAATAAAAAGAGTTTTAAAAATTGTGGATTTATACTTTTAAGCCAGAGAAGCGCGTTTTTCTACTATTCTCTCTTAATCCCCAGTTTTGTTCCCATTCTCGCTTTCCCATTTTGCCGTAGATTCCATTTTTTTTGGCTATCTACGTGAAGTTGCCCAGACCTACAAGATGAAGATAAATTGCAATCCATAAAATTAATAAAATATGAATAATTTATTAAGTTCAAATTTACATTTTTTTCTGTACATTATTTCCTATAGAGTAAAAGATTCAATTATAGTTTTGTAGGAGACATTTTTGAATATTGTAAGTATGTATCTGAAAAAATCCTAAAAGAATAAATTACCCTTTAGGATGCATAAGAGGAAACAATAGATTAAATAGAAATAATATTCTTGCAGGTATATCAAATTCGTGTTATGCTGCTTCTGAGAAAACGTCTTACGAGCCACCAATTCTGATGGAAACGAGTCTTTTATGAATTAATTCAATAGAAAGATAGTGTTACGAGTATGTTTCAATGTAATTATGTAAATAATACATATGGAACATATTGGATTTCATATTTCAGTTTTTGGGCTGACTAATACACCTTTCACGGACAGTTTAACTGACGATCGATGGAATGCTAAAAATGAACCCAATCCCACCGTTCAATTGGCCTTTTGTTATTGAGCTCTATTATTATTAACATTCTGAAAATTAACCCAATCAATTTCAAATTATGGGGCATATCTACTACCTTGTAAAGGCCCCATACACGGTCAAATTGGATGTACATCGAAGTGCGAATGGACAACCACAACTATCGATTACACAGCCCCACATAAGAAAAAGTTTCAGACCTGGGGGTCTCACTAGGCTTACTATATGTTTTCGGGGTCGCTGAATCTGAATATGAGGTCTATATAGCTCTATCGGGTCTAGGATTAGCCATAACCTCAAAAAATAAGCCGAAAAGGGGGTTTTAAGGCTTATTTTTTGAGGTTATGGCTAATCCTAGACCCGATAGAGCTATATAGACCTCATATTCAGATTCAGCGACCCCGAAAACATATAGTAAGCCTAGTGAGACCCCCAGGTCTGAAACTTTTTTTTTTGTGGGGCTGTGTTATGAGTCGGTCGGTCGATCAAAACTTGTTGCGAGTATGGGTTTGATGAAAATGAATTTGACCGTGAATGGGCGCTTTTAGTTATTCTACATTTTTCTATGGCCTTATAGTATAAGAGCTAGCAACGTCGAGAAAAAGTAGATTCTAACACGACTAATTTTTTATATAACCTTTCTTATTGACCTACCTAACGAATGCCGTACGTCTGCCACCTGTGAGTTGTTGAGTTTTCTTTGGCGCATGGCCTCTGCATATAGTCCTAGCCAAATAAATTTTAGGTGAATTAGAGGAGTACGGAAGACCAGTAGAACTATAAACATGTATTAACTAATGTGCGTGGCGTGAAGATGATTTCAAAATAGGTAGTAGAATATCCGAAAAAAACATTTTCAAGCGGCGATCTTAAATTTATAGGGTTTAGTCATAAATTCTTTTTTTGCGACCTTAAAAGACCCTAGATAGCGATTTTTATTAGAATTGGAATACAATTTGCCCTTTGTAGCAAATTTTCAACCAAGCTTTCTATAACAGCATTTTCTAGGAGTGGCTTTAGAAAGTAATAGAATAGCCTAGGTTCTAAGTTTTAATGTAAATAGCCCACGGTTAAAATTTCATTAAGATGGGTTGCACAGTGTAGGACCGTATTGCAAATATAAGTACATACACACACATTCATTTTTAAAACGCTTTTATTTGCTTCACTTGGAACTATGTAGTAAAATCTTGGCAGTTACCTTTGGCCCACTTCGCGGTATTCGATTGAACTGAAATTTTACACGTTTAGTTTAGATGGCAATGCAATCTGACCTTTTTGTAAAAAAATCAAGATGGTGGTCCAAAATGGCGGCCGATTTTTCCAATTGTGTTCCGCGGCTCTTTGATTGGGTATTAAATAAAAGGATATGACAGGTAGAAAACAATTAGCTGGGTGGCGTCATTCCAAATTAAAAATGGCGGCCAACACACAATAGTCTAGAAAGTAAAAATATAACCGATCAACTTTAAATTTTGCATACATTTGTAGTTCGCATGAAAATTACATATGATGATTTGATTAGTTGAGTTGAGGTTATGTTGAAAATAAAAAGCACTATACGTTACAAAAAATCACAAACAAAACGTAGAGATGCTGCTGTCAACTAAATCCAACTACTCAACTACTGAACTCGTTTTGTATGCATAATTTCAACTCTACCCGGCAGCTCAACTCTGCTCCCTTCTACATGTAGTTTGACTCGGGTTCAACCTGAGTTCAACTCTTCATGTATAAATAAATAGGTACTAAACGCAATCTGACCATTTTGTAAAAAAATCAAGAAGGCGGTTTCAAGATGGCGGCCGATTCTGGCAACTGTGTTCCGACCCCACGATATGGCTATCAAATGAAATATTATGACAGGTAAAATGCAGTAGGCTGTGTGAAGTCTCTTTTAAATCTAATATGCCCGCCGCGACAAAATAGCGGAAGACATATATTAGACTAAAATGTAGAGAATAAAAATAAATACATAGTTTAAAAAAAAAATAAAAATACGCTTTTATTTTAAAATGAACCAAAAAGTAAACTAATTGGAATGTGGGTTTGATCCTTTCGGCCGATACGATCAACTTCCTAGTATGGTGAACTTAGACGGAATAAACTTACTTCTTACAAAATAGTAATATCTTTAGCACTAGTGGCAAATTGACTAGCATCAGAACTGGCGGCAAAGTAACCCTGAGAGAAGCTAGTTCAAATAACTATTATAGTGGTAAATCCACTTGATTTTTCTAGAGAATTTGTTTTTCCTGTACAAACATTTCCTTTATACTTCGTTCGCTACATTAAAACGGGTGTTCGAATTCGTATTGAGCATGTTGAATCGCTGCTGATAAACTGCGAAGTGAATGACTTCATATTATTCTTTACGGAGATATTAGCAAAACTAATCACTTAAAAGTACTTGACTGATTTGACCAAAAAGATCATATTTTTCGGTAACTACACACACACACGCACACACATACCGACATCTACACTCGTCACAACAATTAGCGGCTCACCTAAAATTTTCGAAAAATTTGGCATTCTTCAATTGCCCATAACTTGGGCAAATTCCACTCCAAGAAATCAAAACAAATACCAAATTAAAGATTGGATCCTCTACTTTTTTTATGTCTGATTAAAAAAATGTTTTTTTTTTCGATGCAGATGGCGCTGCAGTCGATCAAAGAAAGTATACTAAAATTCGTAATTTTTTTTTTCTTATTTAACAGGCGCAAACTTTTTTTGCGCTATGAAACATGCTAATCTGAGTTCAAAAACATAAAATTCAAAGTTTTTCCAACAAAATAGACTGTAATAAAGTTAGATTTCAATGGAAATTCGCGAAGTTATAGGGTTTTCAAAAAAAAGGCAATTTTCGCGTTTTAAGCTAGAATTTAAACAAATTGCCATCAAAATCAATTTGGTTCAGCGTAAAAAAAGTTTTCGATTACATTGTTGAAATTCTGACCTGAGAAATCTTAATTTCGAGTTGTAAATCTTTTTTGATTCGAAAAAGCGATCGTTTAATCGGTTAAAGTAAACTTGTATCAAAAAACTTTGTTTTTTTCTTTTAACCGCCGGCGTTTGCATTACCCAGAGTGTACCACGAGGAGGTCGCACGGTCGGATTTACACTCCAAAAGTTTTTTTTTTGTTTTTTGTGTTTTTTTGTAGTTTTTTAAAATGTTGTTGTTTTTTTTAATTTTTCCAGAATTAAGGCTTAAAACGCGAAAATTGCCTTTTTTTTTGAAAACCCTATAACTTCGCAAATTTCCATTGAAATCTAACTTTATTACAGTCTATTTTGTTGGAAAAACTTTGAATTTTATGTTTTTGAACTCAGATTAGCATGTTTCATAGCGCAAAAAAAAAGTTTGCGCCTGTTAAATAAGAAATTTTTTTTTCGAATTTTAGTACTTTTTTTGATCGACAGCAGCGCCATCTGCATCGAAAAAAAACATTTTTTTAATCAGACATAAAAAAAGTAGAGGATCCAATCTTTAATTTGGTATTTGTTTTGATTTCTTGGAGTGGAATTTGCCCAAGTTATGGGCAATTGAAGAATGCCAAATTTTTCGAAAATTTTAGGTGAGCCGCTAATTGTTGTGACGAGTGTATATAGAGATAACAAAAACAAAGAAACGCTCAGAAATCCTTTTGGACTTTCGCTCCCCAACAAAATTCAAAATTCACCTCCTATTTACTGAAAAAAAAACATCATGATATCCAGTGCTCAATCTTCGAACTAAACATTTCAAAATTTTTATCAAAACACTGAAATTAAATGTTTTATTATTTCTGATTTATCGGTCAAATATAAATCAGTGCGCTCCACATACTTCCCGTAGGATAAATCTAAAAGGCCATTGATTGTACATAACAAAAATCAAGTCCCCATAAAACAAATTCAACAATACATTTGGTGCAGATTCTTTTTTGGCTGAAATTTTCCCGTGGACATTCGCCCGCGTGTACAGCTTAGTTCTTGGCCATTTAAATCTTTTCGTCAAGTTTTGCCATCGTATGTGCTCCCATTAAAAATGGGTAAAAATTCTACGGCCATCATATCCCCCTAAAGAGCCAAGCGGCCGTGATTCTCCCGCCATAAGCTCATTTCTTTATTTTTACTCGGGAAGATAATCCTCCGGTGCACCATCGTGCACCTTGTCGATCGCGAATATCCCCCCCCCAAGGACTATTGGGTGTTCTTATGAATTGGTTTGGCATTGCATTGGTTTTAGCTTATCACCAAAACTGAAGCGTTTTAGATGGTGTTATACAAACGCATCTTCAGGAAAGCCATAAAAATATTAAGAAGCGTTGGAATGAATGCATAATTCTTAAAGGGGACCGTGTTTTTTAATAAAGTCCAATTTTGCCTAAATGTTGTTGTTTTATTAGTCAACCTACGAAATTATTGAGTAGAGGAGATGGTGGTAATGTGGCCCCTGCAGGTATATTGACCCCCTTATATATTTACAATTTAGAAACACGCAATCTAGTATAATTTGCTTGCAACGCGGAGCTTTTTTGGCGGCTATCGAATAGCAACCAACAAATCTGTGAGATGGAGTTTCAATCTTTTGTTGTTTGAATCAATCGAAACACGTAATTTACAAACAATTAAAATCGCACTGCGTTTTATTCATTTTTTGTGGTAAAAATTAAGTTTTGCGTTTTGTGATTTCGACATTGTGTGTAGCAAACGTTTTCTTATTCGATTTTGAAGGTAATTGTACAAAAACATTTGATAAATAAGTGTATTTTGACTTGGTTATATATTCTGTAATACTTGTAATTTGACCCCCTTACATTGTTCCTATTATGGTCCCGGGGGTCATATAACATGTATGAGCGACATATCGTTGCTATATTTTTTTTGGACGAGGCCATAGAGATAGACGCGGACCAGGCCGTGGACGGGGAAGAGGCCGTGGATGCGGTCTTGGATGTTGTCAAGGTAGAATGGGCAGCGACAACAATGCTAATCGACGTCAGAGAGTCAGTACATCCAGCAGTAGCTCTGAAAGTGACGCAGTCGTAGAAAGTGACTCTGAATATGACGATCAAGTCAATTCAGATAGGATGCCTGAAAGTTCAGATACGAGCTGCCTATTTTGCGAAACCGATTATTCTACTGACAGACATGGTGAGGAGTGGATTCAGTGTCAATATTGCAATTTATCCAATTTTTTAGTTTCATTAAAGTCCAATATAGTTAATATGGCCCCCAGGGTGCCATTTTACCCTCACTTGATGTCAGATTATGAATTTTTTACTTTTGAGAATAAATAAGTTTTTGAATCTTTCTGTGGTAATTTGATTTACTCTACAGTAAGGGATGCATAAGCAAATGAGTAAGGAATACTATAACGTACTTACTTTATTAAGTGCAGTATTTTTTAAATGAGGCCTCAAAAACAAAGTAGGGGGCCATATTACCACCATTTCCTATAAATGAGTGTTATATCTTCGCCTTTAATGGGCTCTAGAAATCAATTCCATTTTTTTTTATTTTGGAGTGCTAAGCTCAGGAGTACCCCTTTGTACTACCAGTCCCTCCTGTCATTTGTCATGCCATGGTGCAATGTCTAGCAGTAAGCTAAGTACGAGGGGGAGGGGGAATAGGTTAGGGTTATAAAGGTACGGGGGGTATTGAAGAAGGTGGTGATGAACCCCCTGCGTTTGTTACTTTTCGGTAATCTCGTCTCCAGAATTTCGAGACCAATCTTTATTGAACATTACTCAGGTGGCATATGCAAGACCAAACCGTATAATGAAACTATTTATTTAAAGATTTAATAAAAATAGGAAATTAAATAATAGGGCACATGAAAATTAAACAAGACAAAGTAAAAACAAAAAAGTAATAAAATTTTACAAGAATAATGTACACAAAATGATTCAGTCAGATTTGTTTTGGTTTACGTAATCGAGTGGTTGATGCAAAATCGATTGTAATAAAATGAAAAATATCCAATAAATAAAAGATTCCCAGTATTCGCATACATTATTGTCTTGATGAAGTTTGAAACACAATCCATTAAAATGTCATACGATTTTGAAGTTAATGTTGTTGGTTTCTACAGTCACAACGGAATTGATACTGTCATATTGACCTGTTTCGTAGTTTAATATTAAAAAAAGGAACATATGTATTGCATCAAAGCCATTAAACGTTCAAAATTTTAAAACATTTTTAATTCAAGCCTTTCGATCAATATAGATAGCTACATCCTACATCATTCCCACTCCCATCATTAATATAAATATATAAAGTGGAATCCAATTGGAGGATATCAATACATATGACTGTCAGTTTTGAATTAAATAAAAATTGTTTACGACCCACACACGCAACAGAGTCTAATTTTCCTGGCATTTCGAGCAACACACGAACGGGGGATGGAAAGACTCTGGGAGTTATATTGTTTTCTTTTTTTCATCCAAGTTTTGTAACAAGTTTTTTATGTAAAAGGAGAAACTCAATAAAATTTGAAAACAAATGGAAAAATACTTGAAATATTTTGCGAGTGGTACAAAAAGCCCTCACGGACACAAAACATGGAAAATGAAAAACAAAAAAAAAAGTATGTTTATGTTTTTTTCACAGCGAATACATTTCACGTCGGTTTTGGGTGAATATTTCGACAGGAGGTGAGTTTGCACAAAATGGAAGTTTCAGAATCTTCTGGCTTTCAGGATGCTCGACTGAACTGAACTCGACTGAAAGCATACACGTCGAAAATAAATTTATATTGAGGTACCACATTCTGTGATCCTTTGGCGTGCGCTAGCATAGAGAACTTAATCCACATGGAAATATCGTTTTTGGTAGATTATGCAAGTTTCGAAAGTTTGATTAGCTCAATCACTTGAACAAGTCAGAGTCATCTTCGAATATCTAATCACTGGGTAAAGTTTATCGTTGAAGTTTCTCCATTGCGCGCTCACGACAAATGTAGCTTTGAGATTTCATCCCAAAATCTTTGTCTTTCATCACAACAACGATTTTTGCTTTATGTCCGCTTAATAGGATTTTGGCTGAGGGTTTTTAACGTTTTAAAGGAAACCATTACTTCACCACATAAAACCGGATTAGTTTCATTATTACTTGGCGTCCTTTTTAAGTGAGTCGCTTTATTTCTGCATAAATCGTTGATCCCTGTGGCTGAAGAGATGCCTCCATTGATGCAAAGCTCACAAATACACACATAGCTGTTTTCTATGTAAAACGGATAATTTAATCAGTTTTCTTGATTTACGTCATTTTACAATTCCGTTTGTTTTTTTTTCATTATTCTCGCTATGTCCTTTCGTTTTTTTCTCTACTATATCTTCTTTAATTCGCCTTAAACCGTAATCAATGCCCCAGATACTGTTTCCCTTTTATAGAAATGAAATGCCACTTCTTGGTGCAGCCAAAAAGGGTTTTAGTCCTTAGAAAACAGAAAGCTTTTTTGAAAAATAGAACCAGATTACGTTAAGCATATTTCAGGCATCCTTGCATATCCTAGAACATCCCGTCCGATTCGAAATTCGATTTATAATCACTGCAAGATGAAATTCTATATATTCCGAACTACAGCAGCAACTCCTCTCCTAGTGCGAATCAATAATCAATGATTATGCAGCAGCCCTTCTATCCCTTTTAGCCAGGATTATAGACAGAAAGCGAACAATCAATCTGCGGTGAATCCTGCCCCAAAGTGAACCAAGTTATCACACGGAATGCCATAGGAATGAAAATGGGGGTAGGGTCACATGGGAAATGTATGTCCACGGAGTTCTTGAAGGTTATCGATCTGCGATGAATTATTGTCAACTATTTGTCAGAGAACTTTCACCCGGCCATAAACGACACTGAAGCATTTTCTAGGGGGATGGTTTTTGTGGTAGAAATCTCATTTTGTGTCGTTTTTGGAGATTCATGTGGGTTTTCGGCTGTTGTGCAGATTGTAGAGTAATTTGGAATGGTTTAGTGCGGGAAATGTAATTGAGACACTAAAGTGAGCAAATTAGGTCACACACGAATTGCTTAACTGAAAAAAAAAGAAACGTTTGACTGATACATTCAAGCTGTCTGTCATCAATCACGCATTTTATTTTGTTGTTGACATTCCCTTCTGGTTATTTTTGTAACATTATAGTTCAGTGACTTCGTTGCGGGTAGTATAAAGGCATGTCACATTATAAGCTTATACAGATGGAAATGCGGTCATCACTGTTTAGTATTGCGCATGATGATAACATGAAGTCATCTCACATTTAATGCAGGTTTCTTAGGAATATTTATTAAAGCAAAATGGGAGAATGTTTGTTTTGTTCTTAAGGATTTAGTATCCTACAAAAGATTTTTCAAATTTTTGAAGTAAAACTTCTTTAGGGACGTTTGCTTAAAAAATTTACATGAGAGTGAATCAATTTCATTCGTGTAACGCGTAACGCTCTACACATTGAAAAATCGTCAGAACTTTCGTATAACGATGGGAAATGGGGTGGACGGGGTACAAGAGACGAAGAAACTCGGGGCTGTGTACATTATGTAGAGGTGAATTATTTCAGATTTTCCTTGTGGTTTGGTCAGTGGCCAGGCTTATGCCGCAGACACTTTGGAGTTGACTGACATGTTGGAAGCGGCATATACGACAAGAATTTTCGGCGCAGCATGACCAAGTGGATCTGCTATGTGGCACTGCCGGGAAGTTACGGTATAAACACTTGAGACTTTCTTAAAATGCCAAACGATGTAAACAAAAATGAAAAAATGAAAGAAGAAATAAACAATACATCTTTCTTACGTTTAATTCGCAATTGTCTCCAATATAAAATACTTTTTGCACGCTTCAATTGATAAAACGGAAGCTGTTAAAACCGTATGTCAGCGGTTTGGGTGCTTAGAATACCAAAAGGGAATGGTGAATTAAATGGCTGAAGTGCTCTTGTTTTAAATTGGCACCCACTTCCCCTTTGGTGAGATGTGCTGGACCTTTCTCCTTTTTAATTAAATTTTTTTTAATTTGCACCAAATCGACGAATCGTTTATGTCAAAACATTACACTGTTGTGAAAATCGTTCCTGATATGTTTTTGGGTCGCTGATTACGAAAATCGGGGTCCCACAGTCTTAAAATATGCATATCACCTTTAAATATGCTTAAAAACTCCCTTTTTTAAGGGTTTTCGAGATAATTTTAATTATAATCAAAAACATTCCAATAAAATACATTTTTTGCAATATTTATATTCAAAAGTGGTTGATTTATAACAAAGCAAATTTTATGATAAGGGATAATAGTAAAGGGCTGAAACTATCCCTACATCGTCTGAAAATATATTGGTTTGTAAAAAATGTTTTTTCAACTTTATGCTTCAAATTAGATAAAATTAGATAAAATTAATTGGCCTAGATAAAATTAATTGGCTCCCTAAAAGATTGTATGGGACGAAGAAATCAGGTAATTGGCTAGGTGGCCATAAAGGGTGCCAATACCATACTCAAGTAGACTGGCTCTCGTTCGCGTAGGTAAAGCTTCATTGGATGTGGTTGGCGGACTGCTTGGTAAAACAATACTTGGATTTGGAATAGTCTATGCCGATGCGGATGCAATTATTAATCATCATGAATGTAGCGGGAGCAGAGCATGCATTCAGCTGGTGACATATCCAAGCGTACATGCGTTCAATTCATTGATAAATAATATAGAAGTGTGTGTATTCAAATGTGACCTGACGGAATATTCCATGAATGGAATCGACCCTCTCAACTACAGGCCTCGTAGATGAATTTTTCGTGGTGGTGGTAATAGTCCCAAAAGTCACCGCACACCGGAGTAACATGGCGCGGAAGCCGTACGCGCAGAATTTTTGTGTTTATTTTTGCAGTAAAAAGTGATAAAATATTGTATTTTAACACTTTTAACTGCACTTGGATTTATCAGTGAATAGTTTTTTAGTGATTTCATTAAAAAAAATAAAACAAATTTGGTGATAAGGTGTGTTTAAGTGTTCAAATTGTTAAGGCGATCAACTTTTTTTCACATTCACGGTGTTTTTTCATGTTTATTTACGAAAAAAATGTTGAATATTTAATGTTTTGTGTAGTTATAGAATTAAAAGTGATTTTAAAGTGATTAATACATATATTATGATATTATTATTAAAAATATAGGTGCCGAAAAACACTTCTCTTATTCACTTTTCCATTAGCACTTTTCTGTACTTATATGTTTAGTAATAATTGCAAAATAAATTAATTAATGACTTTAAAATCACTTTTAATTAAATATTCAGCATATTTTCCCTTAATATACACGAAAAAAACACCGCGAATGTAAAATAAATTGATCACCTTAACAATTAAGACACCAAAAATACACTAAATCACTATTTTTTTATATTTTTTTTTTTTATTAAATCACTAAAGAAATAATCACTGATAATCCTTGTATGGTTTAAAGCGATAAATTTCAATAATTTACCACTTTTTACCACAATACTATAACGAAAACACTCGCGAACGTACTCTGCGCCATTAAATTCTCAGCAACTGTCAAATTTTGGGACTATTCTCAGCTATGGTTGTATTAGTGCCAGATAAAACTGCATGGCCTGTAGTTGAGAGGGTCTTGATGGAATGCATGCCACACAAAGGTCGGGCTACTTTTAACTTTTTCTGTATTGCCGCATTCGAAATAGCACATACAAGTATGCACAACAAACACATGCACCTTGCATGCACTCGTTACTTAGATTTTCGGGCTATGTGCGAAAGCCGGGACGGAAAAAAACCATGCAATTTTATGTCAGAGGAAATTCGCCGCATATCATGGAACCTCTGAATGCAATGCATGTGTGCTAGCATATGTCACCAGCTTACTTCCATGAGGCGAATGTTTAGATTTTCGTGCCGGTGGCGGTAGCATCCATGCCTGTGGCGGAAGCGTGCATACCCGTGTGGCATGCGCACTTAATATGCTATACGTACTAGGTGCACCGCGTGTATGCTTTTAAGAAAATTAGCCAACAAAATTATTTTTACTCGGTTACTTTTAGGTTTTAATGTAAATTGGAATTCATAAATATTGATATTTTCAAATAGTATTTGTATCAAGTTCGTCAGTAGATTCGTCACTATTCTCCTGTATCTGTCTTTGGCCTGAATTTTCTCAAAGCGTACTATATATCCGACAGACTTTCCACTATATCTATTGCATATTACTAGCCGTTGGGCACAAAAGTTTTGCTTCTGAAGTGTGGTCTTAAGCACACTCATATTTTTTTTAAACATAAACGAAATTTAGGAAGTGGTAATTATCGCACAACTTTATCACTCTGCACTCGACGGCTAGAGGTATTTTAATTCAAAAACTGCTACATCATGTGGATATGAGATATACAGGCAAGTCTAGGGTTGTGAAAGGGACTGCCGTATTCTTACCGTCAATCTGGCATTCAAAGAACAATGGTTTAATCACAACGGGTTTGATGTCGGAGTTCGCCACCTTGGCCGTTTATAAAGCCCCGCCCAGAAAACAACCTGGGTTTAAAGCAATATTGAATGTAGGAATGACTAGATGAAATCATGATTAGTCGATTTAAGGATACAATTTCGTGTCGATCACAGCGACGATCACAAGAATTTTTGAGTCCACTAGGCCTCCTATAAGCAAGCCAGCCGCACTGCATCATGTAGACTCCATTTGGACTGCCCTATAAGACACTCAATGGCATTAAATGCTCTGCTTCATTTGCTCATTATTAGGAATGCCGCATGTGGCACCCTAGATGTCGAGAAATTTTAGTATTTCGACATGGATATGTGAGTGATAACATTAGCGGTATCGAAAGCTTTAAATTTTTGTTGCGCCTTTGCACTTCCTTTTCCTTCTCGTAATTGTAAAATGAGAGGGCCGTTTTATCAAGCGGTCTCTGTTCAGACTTTTCCGAAGTGAAGGCTTGCTTCACTTGCAGCTAGAGTTGATAGTTATTAATACAATATGTTCTGCCCTTTGCTAAGTGAAGGCCAGTGCTTCACTTGTAGCGTTCCAGCAACTAGACTCCTGAAAACTAGCCGGTCAAAGTAAAAAAATACTGACTGCGTTTTTTACGTCTTTATTCAACGCGTGTTTCTAACCAACTGACCAAGCTCGCACACAATGCTTACAAAAAAAAAACTTCAAGCAAAAGCTTTAGGAAGGCTTACAAAATTCATTTTTACAAGCTTTAGAAAGGCTTACGAACTATAAGTTAATAAAACGTATAAATGTATAAACAAAATAAAAAACAAATAAAAATGTCGTAATTCTAAACAGTCTCCTCACTGAGTACTAACCACGTCTAATGCTACTTGACCTTCGTAATCGAATGAGAACCGGTCTATTAAATATGCTAAATGACACCCTTCACAGTCAGCCATAATTGCCTGCTATATGAAGCAAGACAACAACAAAAACTAAAGCTTTGTAGAAGTCCAACTAACACTTAAGGGTAAAAACCTTTCCGAATAAGTTAAGTTCACACACAGGCCGCCGGCAGGCTGTGGTCTTCAGGTGTTTCAACTTGTGGCCAATTGTCACCACACACTAACCTGCCTCGAACTGCAGTCCAACAAAACTGATAAAAATCTTTATGCCTGTGGGCATTTATCATCAGTCCGTGCCTGAAAGACCACGGCCTGTAAGTGAATGGGGGTCTTAAGAGAGATGGTGTGATTGCCCCATTTCACTTGTAATGAGGTTTGCCTCATATGACTCTTATGATAAGGCATAACTCTTTTCAATATTGCTGATTTTTTTCCTGGGGTTCTTCCTTGGATCCTCTAGGAAATCCCTCTATTGGCATGCCCCTCATTTGCCACATGGACACCACACGCTACATTAAAGCATGTCGAAAATTTGCTGCGTAGAGATAGTTCGCTCGCTTGATAAAGCTTATGATATTCTTGAAGAAGTCCCGAAAGATAGACTTCTCAGCAGTGTCGATATTAGTATGAAGCTGGGCGATGACCACAAAACTGCTTTGAACCATTTTCACAAAACTGAAAGATATCAGAGCGTGCACTAATTATCGCGGTATAACGTTGTTAAGTACCGTGTGTAAGATATTTTCCGCTACCATACAAAACAGGATGGCCCCATATGGCAGAAACAGCATTGGCCAATACCAGTGTGGCTTCAGCCTAGGCAAATCAACAACTGACCAGATTGAGGCAGGCTATAGAAAAATGTCTAGAGTTTCAAAGCTCAATTCAACACCTCTTCATAGACTTTAAGCCGCCTAAGAAAACATAGCCAGAATAAAACTCTACAGAGCCACGAGAGAATTCGGCATCCCCAACAAACTGACAAGACTATGTAGGTTGGCCATGACGGTCTGGACTGCATCCTTTTCAACCTGGCGTTGGAGAAAGTTATCCGAGATTCGGGCGTGACATCAATGGGCCACAAGTCCACCCAATTACTGGCTTATGGAGACGAAATTGACATCATTGGAAGAACGACAACAGCTGTACAAGAAGCTTTCACTCAGATTGAGCAGACGGCCAGAAATCTGGGACTGCACATTAACGAAAGTAAAACAAAGTACATGGTGGCCTCGTCTATATTTATTTATTTTATTTATTTATTATTCGCCAAACAAGGCACACTTAAACTAGGTATACATATATGTACTTAGAATATTACTATAACTACCGATAGCTGCTAAAAACCTACTATTGTCAGAAGGGGTTATGTTAGTAGGGATTTGAGTATTTTTTTATAGGATGCCTTGTTGAGGGAAGGGGAGAAAGAGGAGCTATGGCTATTAAAAACTATACAGCATCTGTTGACGGGCTCGTTCCTTGCGTAATCGGTGCGGTGTGGATATTCCCTAAGTAGTTTAGTGTGTCGTGTGTGTCGAACTACATCATTGAATTTGATTCTGTCCGACAGAAACTGCACTTTAAGCTTTCCACTTAGGACGTCAAAGGCAACGCAAGAACACCTAACACTGATCCCACAATCAAGGTAGAGGAACATGAGTTTGAAATGGTAAAATCATTTACCTACCTTGGGTCAGTAGTAGCAGCCGACAATAGCATGGAACCAGAAATACGCGCACGACTGCTAAAAGCCATCAAAGCCTATTAGAGTCTGTCAAGGCTCTCAAAAGCTTCAAACCATAACGTCTAAACTTTTATATGTAAGACGATGGATGGTCTTACCGGTTCTGACATATGCATCTGAAACGTGGGTGCTTAGCAAGATGCACTTAAACCTCTTAGCCGTGTTCGAGAGGAAAATACTTCGGAGGATTGTTGGCCCCGTATGTGAGGAAGGACGATTGCGGAGACTCTACAATGACGAGTTCTACGAGCGCTATCGCGACATAGATGTTGTGAAGAAAATAAAGCTCGGTAGGCTCCGGTGGGCAGGGCATCTAGCTCGTATGAGTGCAGATGAGCCTGCTCGGAAAGTTCTTTTCGATAAGACCTATGGGATGCGACAGCGAGAAAGACCCAACCTTCGCTGGAAGGATGGCGTAGACCACGACGCTCAGAACTTGGAGATATGCCAAACTGGATGACATCGGCTCAGAATCGGGACCGGTGGAGAGAACAGTTGCGAGAGGCCAGGACCGGATGGATTTTGGTTATAAAGTCGTAGAAGAAGAAGAAGAAGATACGAAAAGAAACTAGATATATGAGTCCCCCATGGGTGCGCGAAAAAGATGACAGACTGAATTGGTCCAATGCTAATTCCAATTGGTTAGACGACTGATTTCCATCGCTTCAGTGGGTAACTCGAGACATAGGGAAAAGGACCTTGTGGAGATTTTACTTGATCTCCGATGATTAATTTAAAACACAATAAAGCACTATGAAGTGAAAACACCCTTTTATACATTAACAAATTCAATTATTAAAACCAAAACTGTGTAGCAAAAACTGAACTACCGAAGTGGTTTTATATATGTATGTTGAAAGCGGCTTAATAGTTTTATACATATCGAAAGTACTACAGCAGTCTTATCCAGAACGGGTGATGAATTAGATTTTTCCGAGACAACGAAAAGAACGAACGAAAAGATAGTAAAGGATTCGATGTCATCAATCAGACGTCCTCCCTGATTGAAAGCTCAAAAACTTTAACTTCTCAACATAGTTCTCTCGAGCTGAATCAATGCGAATTTCTTATTGTTTAGCAAATTGAACGGTGTGCTTTTGAAGTTATATAGAACGACGATGTCACTGGAGATATAGTAAAATACGTTTGAGACATACCAAACATGCGGGAAATGGACACCAAGATGGACACTGTGGGGGGGGGGGGGGTACTTTTCATCATCCCCACTTCTCCCTTCATCGTCAAACGTTCGCGAGGTACATGCGCTGGAGTGAACCCTCTAAACCGGCTCATATTGTCACATTTGCCTCTTTCATAAAAAACAAACTAATAAAATGAACACAGGTAATAATGATTTACATGCTATGATTACTAAGGCTACAACAAACATCATTCGCCCACACACAATAAGAGTGTCAAATTTGTTGCATAAGTTAACATTGTGCCAAAGGATATTGAGACTGACATTTTCTGAAGCAAGAGCGCAATATTTCCCATCGTCCCCTCTTTTTCTGAAAAAATGTTTATAATATCACAAACGACGTAATGAGACCACCTGCTATTTTTTGGAATGTTCATTGCATTTCATAGAAATTGAAACCCACATAAAAGCCTTTTCCTTCTCTCTATGAAGTGTAGGGGTTAATTCTTGGAACTCTTTCAATATGATTATTGCTTTTTCGTAATATTTTCCAGGTAAAAAAAAGGAGGCAATATCATGTATATTCCATATCCATATTTTAGAAAATAGCATTTCTCCAGAAAGCATAAAAAAATTATGTAATATTGTGCGGAGTAAATAAAATATTCATAATACGATTACAATGTTAATGCCAATGACGAATTAGGTTTGGGAGCTGCCAATCGATAAATGTATGTGTACATACATAAAAAAACAGTTAATATCCCAGCGCGGGGAAAAAAACAAGTGCTTCCACTGGAAGCTTTAGTGATGCGCTTCTCGAGTATTACGAATCGGAAGTAGGTTTGGTGCAAGCTGCGAATTCTCTTTCTTCTTTGCAGATACATGACAATTCGCTGTGGATTTGCTTTGATGTATCAATTTTCGTCGGGCTGCATAAGTGATGGATAGTGATTAGTGAAGGGACATAACTTGATGAATTTAATTAAATCCAAGATTGCCCATAATTTGATGAATTTTTTCGTTTTCGACATACACGAACTGGCCCCCGGATAACCTTATATTTTGCTCTGGTTGTTGTTAAATCTTTCAGACCTCGAGCTCTTTTCTGGTACGAAACCTATTTTTGGTACAGTTTACAATTGCATTTGATTTTTAAATTTTTCAAATTGCAAAAGTAACACGGTCTTGGTGAATAGCTTCGTGCTGAATTGCTGCCTGGGCTAGCTTTACCTAAGCTTGTTATATTGAAGAAAGTTGATCTTTGTTTCAAATTCAAGCCTCTCACTGATTAAACCAGTTTCTCTGGTATAAGACACAGAACCCTTGCTGCTTTGCCTGTGTCGTCTGCGCTTCAATACGCCCCGGCCTTGCACGATGGTTAATTGCACTGAGACCTAAATTTTTTAAATGTCCCGGTTTAAAAATAATGTCCTACTGGTATGAGCGTGTTTCGAGCGCGATACATAAATGAAGAGAGATGTTGAAGTAAATACGTAGTGGTGGGCTATTTTCTTACTCTTACTCAGAGAAAACTCCACTTTACCTTTCCAGAAGAGTACCCTTTACCAGAGAAAATGGCAATAAAAGGAACTAATCGATATTTGTTTTACAAACAACTTCAGGCAGTTGGCTGTGACTTAATAATAGCGTTTTATTACATTGACGATATATTCGCACATCGAAGAATTTTAAAAGTATCTTATGGAGCCCATCCACAGGCCAACTGGTTGCCCAAACTGAGTTGTGTTGGCACTGAATCGCAGCGTGTATGGGGCAGTTGGCAAACTGATTTGACAGTTGGGGTTGCAGTTAGGGTAAATCAAAATCTTTTAATTTTATGGGGGCGGGGCCTAGAGTTTGGGCAACTAGTCGCGCTGTGTATGTTGCAGTTCCGCAAACTACTTGCATTAATTAAGCCTGAATTCGAAAATTATATTTTTTTGCAAGTTTATATTTTCATTGTATTGCATAATTTTTAATTTAAATTATGAAAGTTCACATAATATTAAATTATTTTCATAATTTATATGTTTAGGATTTAATTTATATTTTAAAAACATACAAATATTTATATTAATAATTAAAAAATTTATAATTAACATAAAAAATCATTACTACCCATTTTTTATAATCATAAAACTTAATCGCAGGTTTTCTACAATTTTATTTAACGTTCAAATTGCCTATAAAATACTGAATTGACAGTTGAAGTATCAACTCAGTTGAAGCGTTTGTGGCAAAACACCAACTCTTTGCACAACTCAGTTTGGGCAACCAGTTGGCCTGTGGATGGGCCCCATAAGTACAGCTCCTAGAGATTTCTTCTGAAAAAAAAATTCTAGGAAAATTGTTTAGCAATAGGAGAAAAGGTAACCGTTGAGTTCCGGGCCGTACTTCGTGAAAATCACGAGAAAATCCGATTGAAAGGATTTTCCGACGCTTTCCGGGCGTAGCTCGGGAAAAACGTCAAAATTGGAAAAATGTTGAGAAGACAAACTTAAAGCTATGAAAATTCTCGACAAAAAAGGTTATATAAGCTTTTCCCGGAAAACCTCACGTTTGGTTGGAAAATGGAGGGTAAAGAAAAAAATTATGAAAAATTATTTCGTTATATTGTTTTCTTTATGCAGGGTGTCTTACCTAAAGTTACAAAGTGGCGGGCTGTAGATAGGCTTTGGATAGACGAACAAAAAATCATATGGGAGAGGGCGGAAATCGTAACGGTTTAGCCACTAGGGCGTTTTGAAATTTTTTTGATAGAGGTTTACATATCACCCTGTATTTTAGTAACCCGATGACCTAATTCCATGAATTAGGTAGCAGTATACGCAGAATACTCCTACCTATCTAAAACTCTAAAAGCGAAGGTTCTACACTACCAACTTCCAGAGTTATGAGTCAAAATTTCATTTTTTTCACAGAAAAACTATTTCGAATATACATACAGCGAAACCTGGTTAAGTGGGACCTGGATAAGTGAGAAACCTCTATTGTTGAGAGTTGCAATGAGGTCCCGGTTCTTTTTCATTAAATTACCTCTGTTAATGGGACTTTTTGAACCTGGTTAAATGAGATTTGAATTCTAAGACTTTTTCGATGTTTACCTCTAATTGAGACTCTGTAGCTCAATTACCTGTATAAGTGAGACAAATTAATCACTTGATTTGTCTCACTTATACATTTGACATGTTTGTTTACATACATTTCGCGTCGTCTTTCGCGCTGTAAGCGGGGGCCTCTGTAAATGAGACAACTATAATTTTAAACCTGCTTAATTAGAAACTGCATTATTGGAAACCCTCAATATTTGGTACATATGTCTTGGTCCCTTGATATCCCAATTAACCAGGTTTCAATGTATATGTATATTAGAAAAATTGACAAAGTTCCTGTATTTATTTCCATTTATTCCTCATCGCTGGATGTCTCGGGGTCTGGTTCACCGAAGCTGTCCACTTCACCTTCATTTTCTTCTTCTAAGTTCTCTTCAGGTTCATTCGGTTGCAGCATGTCTCCAGTTCCGGTTGTTAAGCATTGCCTCTGAGTCAGCCGTCACAGAGTCTATCCAGCCCCTCCTGGGTCTACCTACTGGCCTACTGCCCGAAATTTCTGAGGCTATAAGGTGCTTTGGGATACGATTGTCCTCCATCCTGATTACATGTCCGGCTAGTCTTAGTCTGTTAATTTTTATTAAAGTTGATAGTTGTGGGTAGTCGAAAATTTCATACAACTCGTTGTTGTATCTTCTTCGCCTTATTCCATCCTCTCTGGTTGGGCCTATTATGCATCTCAGAGTTTTTCTGTTGACTCGTTCCTCTATGTCCTGGGTCATAGTCCAAGTCTCGCTACCATAACACAGTACTGGTCGTATTACTGTTTTGTAGAGTGAGAGTTTCGTGTTCCTGTGTACAAACCTTGAGTGCAGGATTTGTTTTTGAGCATAAAACGCTCTATTGGCCAGTAGTATTCAACTGGTTACTTCTTCTTTTTCTTCGTTTCTTTTTGTGATAGTAGACCCAAGGTAGACTGTTTTATCGACTACTTCTAGGTTATATTTCTTCCCATTCTAAATCTTCCTGCTCTGGTTTGTCGCAGTGGGGGCCAGCCCATCTCCTTGTCTAAGTCCTTGACCTACTTCGAACTCCTCTGTTATAACATTTTGGATCCTTACTTTTGCCAGTGAGCTATTTGTGGCGCATTTGATCAGTTGTACCAGCTTTGAGGGGACTTCTAATTCCGCTAAGATCTGGTATAGCCTCTCTCTCTTTATTGAGTCATATGCCTGTTGAAGGTCGACAAATATCTGATATACATTTACATTCCTTTTTCAGGTTTTCTCCAGAATTTGCCTTAAGGTTGTTGTCTATGGAGTACCTACTGGAATAACCTTGCTACCGACATGGAAGAAGCGGCGTCGAGGCACGAGTACCGGAAGCTGTACCAGACAATCCGCTGGTTAGGCGGCAAAACAATATCAACCAACGACCACATCAAAAAATCGGATGGAATGTTCGTGACTTCTCCCCATTAGCCCCGGCAGCGGTGGAGAGAATTCTTCCACCAGCTGTACAACCACGATTCGCCACAAGGTCCAGCACCTGAACCACCGATTATCTAACAGCCGAATCAATTTCTCAATACCGAACCGACTATTATCGAGGTGAATACGGCAATAAAATCGCTGAAATATGGAAAATCGCCAGGAATGGACCAAGTAACCGCTAAGATGATCAAAGCCGAAGGTGATGTCTTTTCAAAACAACTTTATGTTCTCATATATGTCACATATGGCGTTCGGATCATGTCGCGTCGGCGTGAAAGAGAGCCGAATTTAAAGAATTATCGCGGTATTAGCTTTCTTTCGATCGTTGGTAAAGTAATTACGAAAATCACATACTCGCTCCAGAACCATAGAGAGCAAACGAGCCGGATAGAAAAAGCGGGATTAAGACCACATCGAGGGTGTATTGACCAAATATTCGCACCCCGTCAGCTAATAGAAGATAGAATTCGTTGCGGCAAATGAACTGTCGTTGTTTACATCGATTTCAAATTCGCTTTCAATTGCGTCGATTGGAACATCTTGTGGAGAGCTTTGGAAACCGAACACGTGCCATTGAAAATCATCCAACTTCTCCAAGCGTCGTACGATGGCTCAACCAGCAGCTTTCGTATTCGAAAAGACTTATCCGAGGAGTTCCCGATTCACACGGGTGTCCGACAGCCTTCGCTACTTCTCTCAACGTTGTGATCGACGCGATTATGCGTGAAGCATTCGATAGATGACTCGGAGTTCGATACGCCGACAACGATTTCGAAACCTACTTAATGTTCGCCGCCGATAACGCCGTCTTCGCCGACACGGATGCCGAAGCAACGGACATCTTATACGACATTTCCGGCATCTCCCAGTTATACGAGTCAAAAATCAATGCGGAAAAGACCAAATTGCTCACAACGGCCGGATCTAGGGCCAGTGCTCACCTCGATGGAACCCAAATCGCACAGGTTCCGACGTTCAAATATTTGGGATTATTGGTTGAGGAAACGAAAGTGGCATCGACGGCCGACGCTCACAGCAGTATCGGCAGGGCAACACCAAACCTTCGCCTCGCTCAAGTGGTTCATATGGAAACGAATACTACCATTAAAACAAAAGTACGCCTTTACCGAACGTTGATCCTTCCGATTGGCCTTTATGGATCGGAAACGTGGACACTGCTCAAACTGGACGTTAAGAAGCTTGAGGTGTCTCACTCCGCGATCAGCTTCGAAACGATATAGTTCGACAAAGATGCGATCAGCAAATACTGATCGAAGAAGAAATGCAAAAACGTTGAATACGGTGGTTTGGACATGTTTGCCAAATGGATGATAACCGCTTACCAAGTAAACTTCTCTGGCGAGACTGTCCCGCAGACTGGAGTATCCAGCGATCGTCACCGAAGAAAACCTGGCTAAAGAATACCGAGAGTGACAGAAAGAATCAACGTTTATCAGTTACCGAGGCTCGAGACGTCGCCAAAAACCGGGAACAATGGAAACGAATCGTAAACAGAGTTCGAGACCCAGCGGCACCGACAGCAGCGTATCTGTTGCGGGGACGTCCCGCTCGGAGCGCCAGCTAACGCATCAAAGAAGAATAAGAAGATTGAGTTTTTCTCGGCCGACCCCCACCGAAAAAATCTTGGGTCCTCCTATGAGTACCTACTACCAGCGGTCTTTTAAATTATAAACTCCTAACATTTTTTCACAGATTAATATTTCTTATCGTTCATTTGACTTTAAAGAACACTCCCTATTGCATTAAAATATGAAAATCAAGCTTTAAAATTTTAACTCCAACATCATTTTTTTTATATTCTTAGAGTTTCATCAATGATAACTTATCTCAATGATAACTTTAAAGCACCGAAATACAAGAAGCGTCTTATCTAAATCTGCAGAACTTGAACGAAAGAATGAATATATTCTTCCATAGCAAGCAGCTAACACAAATTTGTATTCATCTCCTTCTTACTGAAATGGAAATTTTAAAGGATCACTCCTTAAAAATCCTGATGTTAGAGCTCTTTAAAAAAATCCATCCATTCCATTGATAAGGAATCCTCTCACAATTCAAAACTGATGAAAACTTGTTGGGCATTCAGATTGTGCAAACTCACCGAAATCGCATGCAAAAAAATTCCCTCGAAAATCGTTTTTAATTTTCAATATAAAATATTCAATTTCGTCACATTTTTTTTTTATTATGAAAATAAATCGCAGCGTATAAATTATGCAGGCGGGTCCTTTCCGTGCTAGAGGAAAACAGAAATACACCCGAACATATATAAATGCGTCCATATATAGCTGCCATATACTTGAACATAAATTTTTTTCCTCCTCCAAACAAGAAAATGGATTTTCACTGATTGTTGGTATTCTACATGACTCTGCATATGGTTTTGGCCGAGCACAGGAGCGGAAAAATCAGTGAATAAGTTCATTTGGGAATATGTTTTTATCCATATATAAAGTATGTTGTATGGCCGGAAGCTATACGGAATGTTTTCGAAATGCCTTATGTAGTGGAAGCAGTTCCATTCAGGCGTCTATTCTTGGCCATAACAGAATTGATCGAATAGAAAAGGGGTTTATGTAGCCATAGATTACTCTTATTTACGATTATCTCCTTGTGGATTAATCAAATTAATTAAGAAGATAACCTCCTTCCGCCCTCCCACCGTCAAAAAAATTTCTCGAAATACCAACAGAATTATATTTCTCTTTTATCAGAAAAAAAGACGCCTCCGTTTTCGGCCGATAATTTTGCTTATTTTTAGAACCAAAGTAAATTGAATCGATCCTTACTAGGAATTTGTTTCTATTAATAAATTAAACATAAACGAATCCAATACCCTGTGTGTTTAAAATTTTCTTTCTTTCTTAAATTTTTTATTTACACAAGAAGTTAAGGTTAAATTACAAATATTGAAAACAATCAGTAACAATTTCAAGTACGTACATACAAATGATAAAAAAAATCCAAAGTAACCCGGCGAATTCCCAAGAGGCTTTTCCCGAAATTTCTAATTGAAATGCCATTTACAAAATGAATTAAATTTGCA
Organism: Thereva unica; assembly: GCA_949987705.1. Taxonomy (NCBI): domain Eukaryota; kingdom Metazoa; phylum Arthropoda; class Insecta; order Diptera; family Therevidae; genus Thereva; species Thereva unica. Next base: position 204,845,731 of record OX465281.1, on the reverse strand, counting down.
AAAAAAAAACCTTCATGCTTGACTTGGTGATTTCCAGGTAACTTTTGTTTATATTCAAAGAATTTCCTTTAAAATGATTCTTGCTACGAGTTAACGGAGAACATTCATTATGGTATCATTCGTCATGGCCAGGTTTTATAATTCTTATGTAAAAGGTTTTTTTCCTCATTTTTATAGAAGTATTCACATAAAATGAACAATTTTTTCAAGAAGGTCCATAAGGATAAACAATTGACTTTAACAGGAAACTGGCACAAGGTTATCGATTAAAACGACAATAGAAAATGTTCGGTCATAAAAAAGATAATCATCAGGAAAGGTTGTTTTCTTTACTTTTGCATGATAATCCATGTTCAGTTCCAAACACTTTTCGTAACGCTGCAGCTGCTTTTTTAATCGTTCTATCGCCTAGGAATAGAACCAGTTGACAATGCCGGCCATGAGTTTCCTGTCGTCTTCAAACCTTTGTTCAGCAAACCCCTGTTTCAAATGAAAGAAGACGAACTACAGTATAACCTCTTTAATCCGAACCTGCACTAATCCGAACAACGAGAATTCGCAGTCATAATCCGAACAATGCCTCCTTAAACCGAATAGCAAAGTGATTCACACTGCGTAAATGGGGGAATCTCTGGATTTCATGTTTTTTATACATCGCAACTTAAATGGGGAAAACATATCCATTTTCCGAATAATCTATGAATTTCAACATAATAAAAAGTTCTTTATTTTTATATAAAAACATAAGTAATAAAACAAAATATGTAAATCTAAAAAGGAAAAATTATATATACATAATCTAAAAAGCTGTAAAAAATTCAGTGATTTTGCTCTGTTTAATGTGTGCTTCTTCTGCCTTTTGAGCTCTTTTCTTCATTTCGGATAGAATTAGAACGTGGTGTTCAGATTCATCATTTTCCTCAGCCCACTGCAAACACATTTCGAAACATCTAATTGCTTGCTTGTGCTTTACACGGCCTGGTATTACTTCTTCTTCTTCGTCTGAGCTTGATTCATTCTGAGCATATTCTAAAATGTCCATATCGTTTAAGGATTCCCATGATTGTTCATGTCCGACCGCCCATTCAAGAGCTTCTTGTCCGGTTACATCTCCAGAAATTTCGCCTACGACATTCCTCTCACCTTTTCAAATCGGCTTGGCAGCACTTCTTTCCAAAAAATACGGTTCTTGCAAATTGATAGATGTACTGTCTTCCATAGGGTTTTGTTCGGCGTACAATGAAACAACTCGAAGTGAAGTGTTTCGAATATTGAGTGCTCTTCTTTGATTGTTAACCAACAAGGACTTTGTCAGATTGTTTATGACAACACCGATTTTAACATACTCTGGATGGTCGAAAAAACACAATGCGCCTCTCGTGGAAAACGACACGATATACACATCATGGTTGTCTGCCGTTGAACAGACACACTCGTTGGGGCAGCGTACAACATTCGATCAGCTTCTCTTTAGAGTGCGAGAGGTCATTGCGAGTGGTTTGGGAAACACGGGGCTACCATCTCCGCAGCCAACAGCCCTGAAAATAATATGAAAGACCACGCTTGCCACGGCGATCGGAGCTAACACGTTAACATTCCGAGCTCTTTGTTAAGTAATAATGGAGTCCCTAAACATTTCTCCAACGGTCCAATTCGATATTGTGCAACTTTTGCACAGTGGAGATTAAAATGATTTACTGAATGCCCATGACTATTGTGTTCGATTGGTACTCGGATCCCGGAGCGCTTGACCAAAACGCTATCCTTGTAGATACAATTTAGCAGCACCATGACACCAATAGTTTCACAAATAAATTTTCTGTCGTTTTCCAAAAATAAGAACAGAGTAACCATGCTGACGACAAAAAGCAATGAAAGTAGAATCGCCCACAAGAGTGTCGCAATTATGAGGAAAGATGTTGCTCTTCTGGCCATAATGATGGGTCTCCAAACTCCTCTGAATATATATTTCCTCTGCCATTCTACGTCCGCGTTTTTCAACTCCTACCGTTACTTACACTACTAAATTCACTGATCGTTCAGCCCATTCAAAGGAAGTAACGGTCGCTACTGAGAACTTTCTGATTGCGCTTTAAAACAATCAACTTGTTAAGGTATAAGCAATACGCGAAATCAGCCTACAAGGAATCAACAAACACGTTTGCTCCTCAACAACACACCTTCAGAGTTTTCCATCAGGCGCAACAGTGCATCGGAAACAGAGCTTTGGAGGTGAAGCTTGATAAAAAGTGGGTTGGTTTCCATTTCTCTTACTGACACCTCCGGCGGCCGAGAGGCTTCTTCAGGTTATATTTTGCAAATGCAAGACATATTGCCGAAGTTGGTGTGAATGTAGGCAAGGAGGACTGTTCTGCACGAAACTGTGCCAGCAATGTGAATGGTCATGCTGCAAGATTGATATATATATATATATATATATATATATATATATATATATAATATATATATATATATATATATATATATATATATATATATATATATATATACCCAGTTTATGACTAGGTTGAAAAGTTGAGTCGAGATTGAGTTGAAATTTCGACCATCTTATACGACGTCGAGTTGGGTTCACTGTGGGCTAGATAGAGTTGGACTGAAATCAAAACATAACCAAATTTTTGTGTGAAATTCGCATTTATAGACAATTCAACATGATACAATTTTTTGTTTCTGAGCATGCACTCATCACAAAACTAACGCCGAAGGCGGACTTCAAGGATGGTAAACAAAGAAAACAAATGTCACTTCAATATCAACTCGACCCAGGTAAGAAAGCTGAGTTGTGTTGAGTCGACCCAATTTCAACTGGACACCCGTTTATGACTGGGTTGAACCCGGATTTAACCTTGGCTGAATCTAGCCAAAAACGTGGTAATAGAAGACCAAGACGACCGCTTGTGCGTACAATAAGACGGCCACCTTGTCCTACAAATTAAGTGGCCGGGTTTCCCAGTCCTACGCTTTGCACAAATCTGCAATTATGTATAATATACTAATACTAACCAACAGCGAAAAAATCAGCTTATTACTAGTAATTATTTATGTGACGTTATCCGCACAAGTTAGGAGTGGGCGACTCTTCGGTTGGACCAAACCGACTTCTTAAACGCTCACGCGTTTCATTAGGTACGATTTAAAAAAAATGTTCCCTGGACTAAGGACTATAACGTTTCTTTTCATGTGTGAATTTATTTTGTGTCGAAGAATTTATTTTGTGTTGTTGATGCAATCGTTATTAATTATATTAAAACTCTGTTAAGGGTCGTCCATAAATTACGTGAGGTGATTTTTGAGATTTTTATCCCCCCCCCCCCTTCTCACCTTTGGAGGTTTGGCTTGACCCCCTCCCCCTCCCCTACTCTCACGTGTGATTTTTCAAATTTTAAAAAATCTAGTATGTATTTACACTTACGGTCGTAACCACAGCAAAGCGAGCCTTTCCTTAGAATATAGAACTGCAGGAAAGGCCCTCGCTTTTAAAATCCTTGTTTGTAATCGTAGTGAAATCTGGGTAGTTGAGTGTCAAATTATATCTGCTTTGTTTACATTGAGATGAATTGCCATCAAATTAGAATTCGAAGTGAAAGACGTGTAAAAAGTGTGGGCGGAACGGGGGTGTGGGTAGCAAGATTTTATTTGAGATAATTGATAATTTGGACTCTTTGCCCTCCTCTATTCCACTCGCTTTTCCGCTTGTAGTGGACACACAAAAGGTGAGCACTCACTCAACAAGCATTTCATTACGTTGAAATTCGGCATGTGCCTTCTTGTAGTTCTAAATTCTAAGGGCTTTTTCGCGGGTCAGTGTTATTGGGCTCGTGCTATTGCAGCATTCAACGAGACGCGCGTTTGGCTAGAGGCTAAACAATCGACAACAAATTTTTGTGTAGAATTTACCCATATCTTAAAACCTCAATTTACACACAGGTCGCCAGCAGACCGTGGCCTGAAAGTTGTCGCCTTGAGGCCAAGTATCACTATACACTCATTGGCTGCCAACTGTATGGGGCCTGCAGTTCAAAAAAGCTGACAAACCCCGCCTGAAGATCTGAACTTCTGTTCACTCACAAGCCGTGAATTGACGGCAATAAGTGAGGCTGGAGCCGCCTTGAAGCTTTCGTTGAGGCCATGAACATTTTTGCACTTGAATTAATCACCTGCTATGTCTGTAGGGAATCATGACTTCACCTGCATGCCATGGCCTGTCTGGCGGATACTTAAAGTATCATCCCTCAGTTAGACTTAGTCATGTCTTTAGTGGAGAATCATGGTTTACTTAATTTTACCCAATTTTCTTGCAATTTTACACTGTTTGTTGTTAAAAAAAAAATAATTACGTGATATTTGCGGAGACCCCCCTCTCCCTGCGTGAGATTTGGTGAGATTCGGCTCGACCCCTCCCCGCCTAAACGCCTCACGTAATTAATGGACGACCCCTTAACCGGGATTTCGATTATTCGTGTCAGGCTTGGTCCCGGGCACCCCAGCTAATCGAAGTTCCACTGTATATTATTTTTTCGCATTTTTGTACAATGATAGTTCAAAATAGCAACTGCATTCACCCGACGATATAGAGTTTATGGGTACCCACTGCATAACCCTACCAAATAACAAGTTATATATTAGTTTTGATAATAACTGAAATAATTTAATTTGTAGAAATATGAATTCTTGTTATAAATGGATATCTCATTTCATAGCGCTGCACTTCGTATAGCTTCATAAAATATTTTTTGCATTTTGTTTTTCTAAAATTTTGTCGACCAATTTTGCTTTAACTAATCAACAAATTCAAATTCTTTTCACATAACAAACAAACAAATATTTTCTAAAATATTATTTTATTATTTTCTATCCATAATTTGGGAAGTCCATTGAGCGTAATGCTTGACAGTTCTATTAACACCTAATTGGCAATTTATGTAGACATTTATTGATGAAATCAATTATTAGCAAAATTGAGAACATAAATTGCCAATTTGATAGGACCCACAAGGAATTAATTCTCAATTAGTGTTAGTTGAGAATTAATGCATGCTGTGTGCCCAGTGTTGACAAGGAATGGTAGATACATTCGTCATTCCACTTTGTTATGGATTAGACTCCAATCCCAAGGATTTTTTTTAAGTTAATATAAAATTAGCTTTCCTTTTGGCTAGTATAGAGAGTTATAGATTATAATTATTGAAAAATATAAGTTCGCAGTGATTTTACCATAGAGAAATTTAAAAGTGGTATTTATAAAAATATCTCATGAGATCCCAGGAAAATTATACTAGTATAGCTCCAAACGTTATTCAAGTGGGGAAAAAGGATGGTTGTTATGTCCTGAAATGTTTTTTTTTTTTTCATTATTAGTCATCACATTTAGTAGTCCACTTAATAATTTATTTAATCAAGCATGAGATGAAAAAAATCGTTTGTGGACTGAAAAATAAACATATTTCGTATTTCATATAAAATTTATTGGGTTGCTACTTTACCTTTTGAAGGTATCATTACCTAAATCAGAAAAGCTAACCTTTACATAAAAATTGAATATGCAGGATAAATTTAGTCGGGAAATTTGTTTAACAGGAATATGATAACATTTAATTTGGCGACCTGACTAGTCAAGCGTTATCCCCACCTCTAGTAGATGACATTTAGCAATCACCACGTCTTTTGGAATATGGTTCTCCTTCATCTTGGTTATGTGGCCGACTAGTTTTAGTCTGTTCATTTTTATAAAGATTCAGAGTTATCGTCGTCAAAAAATTCCTACAACTCACTTTATGTCACCCTTTCTCGTTGAGCCTGAGAACTTTTCTCACAAACCTGTTAACTCGTTTACTGATCGTTTTACTATTTTATGGAGTGAGAGTTTCGTTTTTCTGTGCACAAGTTTTGAGTAAACTATGATCTATTAGCCAGTAGTATCTTTTTGTAATTTGTAATGTGAGCCTTCCTGCCTTAAGGGGACAACCTTAGATCTGCATATGTATAAGAAGAAACAAAAGCTTGAACCAAGAAACTAAAAATAAAAACGGAACGCCATTAATCCTTGGACCGCAAGAGTAGGGTTGGAGGGTTCTGGAGTGGTTAGACTCCAGAGGTATCACCTTAAATAACCCACTTACGACTAACCTGCACAAGAGCGCCTCCATCAGGGTGCACACGGAGTACCCATTAGAGAAGGGACGGTCCCTGGAAAAAACTCCAAAGTTCCAGGGGAGATGAATCGCTCGCCATTCTGTTACCAAGTTCGCCCATAATTCTGAAAAATTTACTGACTACAAGAAACATTATAGATCCGTAAAAACAATTCGTATATTTATTCTGACTAGTCCTCACTTGTTACTACAACAGGTAACTGCTTAACAATGCATACAATATTATGCGTATCACCCTTTTCTAACTCTTATAAAAACAAATTACAAGTAATTGTAGTCGGTCCGAAAATAGAAATGGAAATTTTCAATATATCTTCATTTTTCAAAGTCCCAATAGCATTTTATGCAAAAATTTGAGAAGGGTTGTGTGTGTGTTTGTGTGCGTACGTGCGTATGTGGTAATTTTTTCCTTCACGGTATCGCGCAAACCAAATAAACCGCTCGTAGCGTATTAATATGATCTGAAAAGATTTTTATAATATTCGGTCCAGCCGTTTTTTTTGTTTAAACGACATAAGCGATTTTTGTACCCGCACGATATAGACTTGAAGTTGAGGTGCCGTTCGAAAAGAATTAACGAAAATATGATCTAAAAAGATTATCATAAAATTCGGTCCAACCGTTTTTGAAGTAAAACTTCTTTAGGGACTTTTGCTTAAAAAAATTTACATGAGAGTGAATCAATTTCATTCGTGTAACGCTCTCACACATGAAAAATCGTCAGAAATTTCGTATAACGATGGGAAATGGGGCGGACGGGGTACAAGAGACGAAGAAACTCGGGGCTGTGTGTGCAACAGTTAAAATACACTCTGCCTTACTGCATAGATTTTCTGGCATGTTAGCTATGTACGTTGTCGCCCAGACTTTGCTTTATCTCATTATAGGAATACAAATTCACCATTATGTAGAGGTGAATTATTTCAGATTTTCCTTGTGGTTTGGTCAGTGGCCAGGCTTATGCCGCAGACACTTTGGAGTTACGGTATAAACACTTGAGACTTTCTTAAAATGCCAAACGATGTAAACAAAAATGAAAAAATGAAAGAAGAAATGAACACTACATCTTTCTTACGTTTATTTTGTTATTGTAAAAAATACTTTTTGCACGCTTCAATTGATAAAACCGAAGCTGTTAAAACTGTATGTCCAGTGGTTTGGGTGCTTAGAATACCAAAAGGGAGTGGTGAATTAAATGTGTGAGGTGCTCTTGTTTTAAATTGGCACCCACTTCCCCTTTGGTGAGATCTGCTGGACCTTTCCCCTTTTTAAATTACAATTTTTTTAACTAAGATGCAAATTCCTACTTCAGCCGTCGGCCAGGGCTACAATATACAAGTCCTACATTCGTCCCCGCCTCGAATACAACTCGCATATTTGGGCTGGGGCCCGGAGAACCACCTTAGCCTGGCTGGACAAGGTGCAAAGTCGCGCTCTCAAACTTATCGGCGATAGCGCCATTTGCTCCTCAATTGACTCATTAAGCCACCGTAGGAATGTAGCAGCCCTTGCAAAATTTTACCGATTTTACCACAACGATTGCTCTTCTGAAATAAGTAACCTCATGCCTCCACGGCAACTTTTCTCCCGCAACACTAGACTTGCCCGCTCGGCTCACCCTTATAGTCTACAGCCCTTATCTTCGCGCACACTCCGATTTAGAAATTCGTTTATAACAAGAACAACGCGACTGTGGAACAACTTACCTCAGTCAATATTCCCGAACTCATACAACACCCAAGAGTTCAAGCGCAAGGTTCACCACCATCTCCTCCAACACCCACCCGACTCCCCCTAATCTATCCTATCTTTCTCTCTATCCTTCGAGCTAAGCTTACTACTAGACATTGCACCATGACGTGTACGACATGACGGACTAGTAGTACAAAGGATGACACCTAAGCTTAGACTATCACATAAAAAAAAAAAAAAAAAAAAAAAAAACTTGCACAAATCGACGAATCGTTTATGTCAAAACATTACACTGCTGTAAAAATCGTTCCTGATATGTTTTTTGGGTCGCTGATTACGAAAATCAGGGTCCCACAGTCTTAAAATATGCATGTCACCTTTAAATACACTGTCGGAAAAGTTTATATTAAATTTAATGCTTTGTGCTGTGAAGTCGATATCAAGCACGCGAATTAAAATTAAATATTGTGTTCTTTAATTTTCATTATCATAATATTTAAATTTAAAGATGACTAAATTTAATGACATGGTTGATAAAATGGTTAATAAAATTTCACAAAAATGAATTGACGATACCTTTGAGTTAGAAATTCCATTGTACATGAAATTTTATTCAAGTACAATAAAAATTAATTTTAATTCTTCTATGTCGTAATATTAATGTACGAAAAAATTATAGGCTTAAAATTAATGCACAAGTAGTTGTGTAATTACATTTAATGCAAAGTTGAATTAAATTTGAATTAAATACCAAAAGTTTTAAATTTAGTGCATATATGGTAATTAAATTTCATGTCTTTTCTGACAGTGTATGCTTAAAAACTCCCTTTTTAAGGGTTTTCGCGATAACTTTAATTATAATCAAAAACAATCCAATAAAATACATTTTTTGCAATATTTATATTCAAAAGTGGTTGATTTATAACAAAGCAAATTTTATGATAAGGGATAATAGTAAAGGGCTGAAACTATCCCTACATCGTCTGAAAATATAAAGGTTTGAAAAAAATGTTTTTTCAACTTTATGCTTCAAATTCGGTTTAATCAGCTAAAATAAATTATTTTCAACTGTTGTAGTCGATACAAGCTTGGTGTGGCAGCCCAGGTTCAACCTGCCATTTTGTAGCCAGCAGTTTGGAGCGAGCTGTCAAGGCGTGTGTTTCGGGCCGGTGTGGTTAGCCCACAATACCTACATTATAATATACTTACATTACTTAGTATAACTTCTTACTATATTACTATTATTATTATACTTCCTTCAATAAAGTTATAAAGATACAACATACTGGCGACGAGGTAAAAAAGGTAAATTTGAAATTTAAAAAAAAATCTTCAAAATGGAGGGCACACTGCAAAAGCTTCTCGAGCAACAGCAAAAATTTATGGTGGATATACTAGGAAACCAAAGAAGTTGGATGGAATCGCAGTTGGAGCGTCAGAGATCAGCAATATCAACAAAAACTGAGCCCAGCCCGAGTTTCCAAAATCCAGCGCCTCAGTCCCCTGTTCCACCATTTCCAGCCTTTGACAAAAGTAAGAGCACTTGGGAATCATTTTTAGCGCAACTCAACCAGCATTTTTCTGCATACAAAGTAAACGACCAGGAACAGAAACGCGCATTTATGTTATCGTGGATAGGAATTGAGACTTTCGAGTTACTTACAAAGCTTTGCGGCAGCGAAAATATCCAAGAAAAAACTTACAAAGAGCTCACAGACAAGCTAAAGGAACACTTTAAATCCAAGGTGCATGTTCTCGCAACCAGGTACAAGTTTTTTAAAACACACTTACAACCTAATCAAACTTATGCTGATTGGATCGCTGAATTACGAGGATTAGCCCGTAAGTGTAATTACGTATGTGCTAATGAAAAGTGCAAAAAAGAATTTGTGGACGAATTGATCAGAGACATAATTGTCCTAAACACGCCGCATGAATCCGTTCGGAATAAAGCACTTCAGAAAGCCAATCCAACCCTCGCAGATGTCATAAATATAGCTGAAGCATACGAAGCAATAAATACAGTACAGGCCGTTACTAGCAATAACAAAAGCAACAGTGAAGTACTCCATATTAAGGCAAACAAAACCAGTGACCGCTATGACGAAAAAAAATTTCAGAAAAATATGAATCAATCGTGCTCAGGTTGTGGTACGCATCATCATCGGCAACAATGTAAATTCCGTAACGCACAGTGTCGGAAGTGCAATCGAGTCGGTCACATTGCTCCAGTGTGTATGTTAGGAGGAGTGAAGCAAAAACAAATAACCGGTAAGCGAATGGCGCTGAAAAAAATGCAACCAAATGTCAATCGCATAGAAAATATTGCATCTTTAAATTTTTTATGTGCCCCCAACGAAGCCTTGCCTTTTAAACGCGGAAAAAAATACATCCTAAAAGTTAGTGTCAATGATGTTCCGATTAATTTTCAAATCGACTCAGGTGCAACTTGTTCAGTGATAGGTGTGAATATATATAAACAAATCAACAAGCCCGTATTACGTCCATGCAGTGCAAGCAAATTAACCACATATGGTGGAAACTTAATTCCCACGTTAGGAACGCTGCGTGTCGACGTGAAATGTGGCGAATTTCAAAAGCAGCTGCCATTAATAGTTGCAAATGTCAAAGCAGATGGTGGTATTCTAGGCGTAGACTGGATGGACGCGCTTGGTTTAAGTATAACCCATTCAAATGCAGTAAACGCATTAACATCAACTGAAACAACCGCGATAGATGACGTACTTCTGAAATTTGAAGACATGTTTTCTAGTAAGCTCGGACATTGCAAAACATTTCGGGCACAATTACATCTTAAAGAAAATGCAACTCCTAAGTACTGTAAAGCGCGGTCATTGCCTTTCGCCCAAATGAATCAGTTCAAAAAAGAAGCAGAACGTCTTATACAAGCTGACATATGGAGACCAGTAAATTTCAGCAAATGGGCAGCACCCATAGTAGTAATCCCCAAAAAAGATGGAAGTCTAAGAATCTGCGGCGACTTCAAAGCAGTTAACGCACAGCTAAGGGTTGATCAGCATCCAATTCCGCGCATCGAGGAATTATTGCATAAGTTACGTGGCGGTTGTCTATTTTCTAAAATAGATCTGTCAGATGCCTATTTTCAAGTCGAGCTGGATGACGATTCAAAATCTATCATGGTTGTCAACACTCCATTAGGCTTATTTGCATATCAACGACTACCGTTTGGAGTGGCCAGCGCCCCTGCAATCTTCCAAAGGCTTCTGGAGCAAGTGATTGCGGATATTCCTCAATGCGTCAATTATTTGGACGATATAATTGTGACAGGGGCAACAAAGGAAGAACATATTGCAAATCTTCAAAAAGTTTTCAGCAGATTGCAAGAGTATGGTTTCACCTGCAAAAAAAATAAATGCACCTTCATGCAATCTAAAGTAGAATACTTGGGATATGTCATCAGCGCTAACGGCATCAGCCCTGCACCTTCCAAAGTCAGAGCTATAAAGGAGCTACCACGCCCAACTAACTTAAAGGAACTGCAAGCACTCCTGGGTAAAATTAACTATTACAATAAATTTATTAATAATTTCTCCCAGATAGCCGCCCCATTAAACAAGCTCCGCAGTCAAAATGAAAAATTTGTGTGGGGGAAGGAACAAGAAGAAGCCTTCAATAACCTCAAGCAACAAATATCAAGTGCGCCCGTGCTACTTCACTTCGACGAAACCCTTCCCATTATTTTAGCGACAGATGCATCATCGCATGGCATAGGGGTCGTCATTTCGCACAAAATGCCAGACGGTACCGAAAAGCCCATCGCCTTCGCTTCCAAAACACTCGATGTCCATCAGAAACGATATAACCAAATAGAAAAAGAAGCCCTATCGATCATCTACGGAGTCCGCAAGTTTCACCAGTATTTATATGGTCGTCGCTTTATCCTTTTGACGGATCATCAGCCATTGGTATCAATTTTTAGCCCAGACAAGCAACTACCGACAGTTACTCTACAACGCCTACAGCGTTGGGCCCTTATCCTTATGGCATACAGGTATAAAATCCAATACCGCCCTACAGACAAGCATGCCAACGCAGACGCCCTCTCGCGTTTGCCCAGCGGACCTGATCCTGAATTCGATGCTGACGACGAATGCTGTTTTGAGTTAGATGTACAACAGCAGCTTCAGGACGTCCCTTTAAATACAGCCCCCCTTCGAGGAATGACCAAAGCAGACAGCACATTGCAGAGAGTCCGTCACTTCATCGAAGTCGGTTGGCCTGCAAAACTAACTAAACATGACGAGAACTTAAAACCATATTTTGCACGCCGATTTGCAATAAGTTGTGAAGATGGTGTAATCCTACTGCAGACTGACTACACTCGTGTTATAGTTCCGGAAGTCGCACAGCGAGAAGTACTAGCTTTACTTCATGAGGGACACTGGGGTATGACGCGCATGAAGCAGCTAGCGCGCAGATACTGTTGGTGGCCCAACATTGATTCTCATATCGAAAAACAAGTAGCAAATTGCGAAAGTTGCCAGAAACACAGTAACTATAACCCATCTCAAAAATTTATTAATTGGCCAGCTGCCGAGCGCCCGTGGCAACGCATCCACCTGGACTTTGCAGGACCTTTTTTGAATTCAACATGGCTTTTATGTGTCGATGCCTTTTCAAAGTATCCCTTTGTCGTCAAGCTACAACCCGTGACAGCTTTAACAACCATCGACGCCCTTCGTGCTATATTCGCACTTGAAGGTCTTCCCGACACCATTGTCACCGACAATGGACGCCAATTTACATCGCGGGAGTTTCAAGATTTCTGCAACAGTCAGCAAATAGCACATTTAACAACCGCACCATTCCACCCAGCATCTAATGGCGAAGCAGAGCGCTTCGTACGCACTTTCAAGCAAGCGTTAACAAAAGCTGTGGCTGAGGGTAAGCAAACATCAGAAGCTCTATTAACGTTCTTAATATCTTACAGAACAACGCCTAACACTATTTTGGAGAAATCACCAGCCGAGTTGCTCCATGGTCGTCAGCCTAAGATTCCCTTAGCATTGATGTTGCCTCAGACCAAAAGGGCGGCATACAGTAAAGAGAAGCCTACCGAAGTTACCTACAATATCGGAGACCCGATATACGCCAAAAACTTTGCCCGTGGTTCACCCTGGATTCCTGGAGTCATCAAGCAAAGACTAGGTCGAGTTATGTTTAGCGTAATCCTAAGTGAAGACGGCAGAACCATTCGTAGACACCGAAATCAGCTGAAGCCCCGTAGGACCTCTAATGATGTAGCTGTAGCGCCGACACGAGCTCCGGAACCCTCCACCGAACTACGACGATCTCCTAGATTCCAGCAGTCAGTTTCGCCCGCACCTTTGTCTACATTAGGTCGGGAGGGAATGTTGTAGTCGATACAAGCTTGGTGTGGCAGCCCAGGTTCAACCTGCCATTTTGTAGCCAGCAGTTTGGAGCGAGCTGTCAAGGCGTGTGTTTCGGGCCGGTGTGGGTTAGCCCACAATACCTACATTATAATATACTTACATTACTTAGTATAACTTCTTACTATATTACTATTATTATTATACTTCCTTCAATAAAGTTATAAAGATACAACATCAACCCTTAAGGGAGTAAAACTACGCCTAGATAAAAGAAGAATTTGAAAAAAGGTTGATTGTTTTTTGCATTTCTTTTTGCTCCCTCTAAAACTAATTGGCTCCCTAAAAGATTGTATGGGACAAAGAAATCAGGTAATTGGCTAGGTGGCCATAAAGGGTGCCAATACCATACTCAAGTAGACTGGCTCTCGTTCGCGTAGGTAAAGCGGCTCGCGTAGGTAAAGCTTCATTGGATGTGGTTGGCGGACTGCTTGGTAAAACAATACTTGGGTTTGGAATAGTCTATGCCGATGTGGATGCAATTATTAATGATCATGAATGTAGCGGGAGCGGAGAATGCATACAGCTGGTGACATATCCAAGCGTACATGCGTTCAATTCGTTGATAAATAATATAGAAGTGTGTGTATTCAAATGCGACCTGACGGAATGTTCCATGAATAGAATGCATGCCACGCAAAGGTCGGACAACTTTTAACTTTTTCTGTAATGCCGCATTCGAAATAGCACCCACAAGTATGCACAACAACCACATGCACCTTGCATGCACTCGTTACTTAGATTTTCGGGCTATGTGTGAAAGCCGGGACGAAAAAAAAACATGCAATTTTATGAACCTCTGAATGCAATGCATGTACTTTTGCATATGTCACCAGCTTACTTCCATGCGGCGAATGTTTAGATTTTCGTGCCTGTAGCGGTAGTATCCATGCCTGTGGCGGAAGCGTGCATACCCGTGTGGGATGCGCACTTATATGCTATATGTACTAGGCAGGGCCGGACTAGACCAAGTGCCGCCCCCACGCCAATCGCAAGTTGCATATACTTTTAATACAATAACTTTTTAGAAATTTATCCGCATATTCATATAGCACTTTCCATGTTTCTGTGTTTAATGGTTTCAAATTTTAGTGATGAAAGATCTTTCTCAGTGTTAAAGAGAATAAAAAATTATTTACGTGCCAGTGTAGTGACGAAAGACTTAATTCATTTGCAATATTGTGCATTGAAGCTGAGCTTAATCGATCTCTAGATGTCGAATTGTTAATTGACGATTTTGCTCAGAAAAAAGCTCGAAAAGTACTAATTTAAAAACCGTAGAATAGTATGTATTTAAAAAAAATTAAATAAAAAAAATTTCATTCCAAAATATTAAAAAAAAAACACATTATTGCCGCCCCTAGTAATGTGCCGCCCTACGCCATTGCGTTGTTGGCGTAGGCGATAGTCCGGCCCTGGTACTAGGTGCACCGCGTGTATGCTTTTAAGAAAATTAGCCAATAAAAATTATTTTTACTCGATTACTTTTAGGTTTTGATGTAAATAGGAATTCATAAATATTGATATTTTCAAATAGTATTTGTATCAAGTCCGTTAGTAGATTCGTCACTATTCTTCCTGCATCTGTCGTTGGCCTGAATTTTCTCAAGCGTGCTATAGATCCGACAGACTTTCCACTATATTACATATTACTAGCCGTTGGGCACAAAAGTTTTACTTCTAAAGTGTGGTCTTAAGCACACTCATATTTTTTTTTTGGTTTAAACGACGTTCGTGATTTTGGTACACGCATGATACCGCGCGAACAAAAAACGACTTCTTTGAGGCGCCGAAAGAAGAATATTAACGAAAACAGGCCCTGAACAAAATTTCATAACATTCGGTCGGGCCTTTTTTTTTGTTTAAATGGAAAAACTTCAGATAAGTGTCAGAAAGACCTTAAATTGATAAGTTTTGCTAATATCTAATATACTCGATGGAATGAGACCCGTTTTAAACGAAGTGATCTTTTTTGGATTCTGCTCAGCGATAGCTTTCCAAAAGAACATCACTTGTCAAAATCCGACACCCTTTAAAAATCGTGCGTGTACATTACCCACACACTTTGACGGGGAATTGTTTTCTACGTCCTACAGTTTCAGATTCATACCGTACCGTACTTTTTGGTCAAGTCTGACAAGTACTTTACTTTAATTAGCTTTGCTAATATCTCGGGAAGGATTTGGAACTTTAAATTGAAGTCATTCGTTTCCAGGTTAACAGCGGCGCTTCAGCACGTTCAATACGAACTGAAACACCCGCTTTAGTGTAGCGGACGAAGTATGAGGGAAATGTTTGTTTGCTAACGTTCAGGAAAAACAAATTCTCTAAAAAAAATCTTGTGTTAGTTATTTGAACTAGCTTCTCTCAGGAGTGCTAAACGTATTATTATTTTGTAAGAAGTTAGCTTACTCCGTCTACATTCATCATACTGGGAAGCTGATCGTGTGGTGCAAAGGGTCAAACCCACATCCCAACTAGTTATTTTTATAAAAAAAATGATTTAAAGGAAATTCTTTTGATTTAACATTCGACGGGCCCACCGGGAAACTCCCGGTAGTTTGTTAGGTCAGTCCAGCTCTAATGATAAAAGCGAACGCAAAGCGCACTTCGTTGTCTGGGTCATGCCGTTGAGTCTGACCTGTCCAAGGCATACCCTGGGGATTTGTAGGGCCATTCAGATGTTTACTTCGTTTTGAAGTGGAAATCTTGCCTTTTACCATCCGTCTGTTACTCTTATATGACTTTCCAGGGGTTATTATCCGAACTATGTCATAATGGCAACAGGGCAAGCCCATATTTAGAGGAAGCACGGCTTTTTGGTACACGGTAGGTTTCTAAAACTGGAGGGGAGGGCAGGACTGGGCGTATATGGGCCAAGAAGCGAAATATCCCTGGCTCTGGGCACAACTCTCCACTGTTATCAAAGCTGAGGTACTTGTCATCCAGGCATGTGCTCAGTATTCGGAGCATTGCATCTAACATAGTTATTTTCTCGAACAGTCAAGCTGCCTTGTTAGCCATTAAATCCAACAGGGTGCCATCAAAAACCGTCTTGGATTGTCTCCTATTTCTGAAATCCCTCAGCAGGAGCAACAATGTTAGCTTATGTGGATTCTGGGCGACGAAAGTTACATTGGTAATGATGTTGCCGACAGTCTGGCTTGAGTAGGTGAATATTCATGACTTGTCGGTCCGGAACCTTTCTGTAGCTTGGCAAGATGCCATGTAAGAACGGCCATCAAGAATTGAGTCGACCAGCTGTTTCTTCATAGCGTTCGTAGCTTAAAGATTCCAAATCGATAAAGTTCAAGCGAGCAAACTTTTAACTAATAACAGAGCTCCTGTAGTAGCATTGTTGCTGTCAGTTCTGCAGGGCAGCTCCCGAAACTTCGGAGCACTTGCTGTTCGACTGTGACGCTACATGAGGAGGAGATTGAGTCTCCTCCATCACGACTTCCTACTCCGATGGAGATTTGGGATATGAATCCCAAATAATTTTTAGTCTTTATTAACATTAATCTGGAAATTTTTAAACAACTTGGTTGGCACAATAGCCCAAATAAAATAGGTCGCAGTGCCCGTCAAGGCATGAACGAATGGATCCAGGGGTCACCCGTGGTTAAATTAAACATATCGCGGAAGTAATATTCGGTAAGAGAGCTGTAGATCTTAGACAGTATTAGAAGATGACGTTGCTCAGAACTCTTGGGTGTATCGGCACCACCAAACGTCTCTCAGGCCTTTTTTACCCACTTCCAAAATTGTGGAACTATAATATTTACAGTATCAGCAGTTTAATTGCTGTCCTGCAGATATTTAGAGTTTCACATTTTCCAGATTTATTCATTTCTCGTCATGACTTCCTAATCTCCAGTTGACCCTTCCTTAAAATGAACTGGACCAGACTATTTCATTTACTCGATCTTTGTACGACTCGTTCCCTCCTCGGTTCTGCCAAAAAACAGGTTTCGACTAATTTTTGACCAGCCCTTTTGGCTGAGGAACAGAATCAGTGATTTACAGCACTCGTTGTTTAATATGGCACCGAAGGCTGTGCGAATCAATATATGTATTACTACCAACAAATACCCTTTCTACTTTTAAAGAACGCATGCAGCATTCGGTACTAAATAACATCTTAAAAGGCATGAAAAAATGATTGAGATACTTTAAGGGTTGGTTTCCATTCGCTTGACCAGCAAAAAAAGAGAGTGGGATTCTTCCATTAATTTTCCCATTTTTTTCAACGCCAACGTAGAATTGTGTTCATAAAAATATCTTACCCGAAACTTCCCCCATTCTTCGGCTTGTTCAGGACCCTCAACTATGATGAAGGAAATATCTTACCCTTACGAGAAAAAACACTACTAACGTAAAATTGCCTGTTAAGACAGAGTGGAGAAAAACGCCTCCTATAAGGATAAAAAAAAAGAAGAAATATACGAGAAGAAGAAAAGAACACCCCAAGTCGGTATCTAATAAATAAAAGCAAATTAGAACCACTGCTTTGTATTGAATCAACAACGCTTAACCCTTTTCCATGGTCACCAGCATTTTCTCGAAAGGAAGGAATTTTCCATTTCTATATTCATGCAAGAAGGGAAAATAATGCTGATTGTATTTTGCGGGTGTATGCGTGTACATAGAAACGAATATTTCGTCCCTGGTTCCAGTTTTTATTGAATTAAGCACGTTTTTACGAAAGAATGAAAATTTATATGGGAATCGAATCCCTTTTGGTATTTCGGGCACGTGCATTAAGATATGATATTGGTATGTGGATATCCTGGTGGCAAGGACCAGCCTCACATCTCCCTTCGGGGCTGTCTTTATTATATTCATATGAGTTCTATCATCACCAAATCCACTTTATCATACGTATCCTTTATCATAAGGAAAAATCCTTTAAAAATGACGTGTGTGCACTTTTCCCTTCTCTTCTCTCTATACACTTGTGGTTTCTCTCTACCGTTTATCTACTCGCTCTAATCTTAAGTCCTTTTCTAGGATTCTTTCAAATTGAAAAAAAAAAAACGCCCTGTTGACATCCTGGCAAAATTCTGTCAGTGGATTCGATTCGTTTTGTGGGTGTGGTGTCGGAAATAAATGGGAGACAACTGTTCTAGGGAAACAAATAAATTCCGACAATGATAGCTTTTGGGGAAAAGATTTATTGGCTCGAAGTGCTGTTTGGAAAGGAGAGATTGAATAAAATGGTTCCGCTTTGATTTGCTGTGGAAGCATATTGAATTTGAACATAGCACAAACAGTACGAAACAAAGTGGAGGACAACTGCCGCAAAGCTGCTTTTAGATTCATTTTCTAACACGTGCTTTATGGAGAAACTTGTTGGTGAACATCGTCAAGTGAAAATTGGGGGATGTTTTCTCAATTTGGCAAGGAATAAAAAATTGAATTAATCTTACCATTGGTGTAAATGTAAAATGGTGAATTAAATAGCTGTGGGGATTTTTTGGCTTTTTAACATGCTTGTCACTTCGTAAACGGAGCGCAAAACATTTTTTAGAGGAGACTAGAGTAGAAGTTTTATGTACACCCAGATAAGGCTGTATTATTTATTCTAAATTTCAGTTAGGGTAAGTACGTATATTCTTAAAGAAGATAGGCACTAAAGAGGACCTTATTTCTCAATCGCTCATAGGACACCTAATAAGTAAATAATGGCAGTGGCTCTAAATCCAGCTAAACCTGCATGACGTTAAACGTCCACCTGAATTGTTTATCCTTTACGTTCAAGAACTGTAGTTAGCAGTGTCCGAAATGCGCATCAGCTGTTTGTTGCAAGGCAGGAGCATAAATGTTGCTACTGCGTTTCTTCTCATGCTATGTTTGACGTTCTTAACCATGTCCGAGCCTTGACTATAATCCGACAAAAGTACCTACTAGCCTTGGTTCTGACTTTGACATCTTCCGTATTACTAACCTAGATTTAAAAAGACTGACAAGATTTACAGATGGGTATTCTAAACTTTCAGCAAGGAGGAAAATACTTCGCAGGTTTGTTGGCCCCTTATTTGAGGAAGGACGATTCCGGCGACTCTCAAATGACGAGATCTACGAGCGCTATCGCGACATAGATGTTGTGAAGAAAATAAAGCTCGATAGGCTCCGGTGTGCAGGGCATCTAGCCCGTCTGAGTGAAGATGAGCTTGCGCGGAAAGTTCTCTGCCGTAAGACCCTCGCTGGAAGGATGGAGTAGACCAGGACGCTCAGAGCTTAGGGATGCCAAACTGTATGACATCGGCTCCGAATCGAGACTGGTGGAGAGAACAGTTGCGAGAGGCCAGGACCGGATTCCGGTTGTAGAGCCGTTAAAGAAGAAGAAGAAAGTAGGATTTACGGTAAAATTAGCCGTCACATCATCCGGCATTACAGCTACACTTTCGGAAGGAAGCCGAACTACACATGCGATATTCAAACTCTCGCTTAAAACTACTACTGACGACACTAGCAGCATTTGTAGCATTTTCAAACAAAGCAATACTGGAATATACTGCATATATTAATAGTTTGGAATGAAACTAAAATATCTAACAAAGCTTTAGACGGAACAATGTGCGTTTTCGCAACACAAACTCAACTGTGGGGTGATATACAAGTCCCTGTGCTGAAAGTCGAGTCGTGTTTCGTGACAAGTTGTTTGAGTTGAAACAAGAGGATTCAGTCGAATTACGACTTTCAACACAGGGGACTGGAGTGGTAATGCCAAGCTGAGTTGAGCTGACAGGGGCCACAATATTGTTTTCATGTTTTTCAAGCTGCTGACTGCGATCTATTTTCCCAGAACCGCAATGTGAACTTTGTCGCCCTCTGTATTACCAACATTATATTGGCTTGAGATATTTATTCATTCCCCATTCCTCTACATCCACAAAGCCTGCCCAACTAACAATTTGTAAGAGTAGACTCTTGGAAAAATTGAAATTGGGCTTATAAAGCTCTTATTAGATTTTTCACAAAGAGGCGTTTCTTATAAATTGTTTATTAAGACTTTTACCAAAAGTTACTTCTAATTTCGTATTTAGGTCTGACTGTCTCAAGAATTGGATTTTATTTGAGCTATAAAGTCTTTCGCGAAGAGTGCAGCCTTATTTAAAACCCTTAACAGTAAGTTTGTCTTTGCAGAAGAGATCTTATTCTGGTTACAGTCTTGACATAGTTTTGTGTAAGCACATTATAAGAAAGGATTTTTTAAAGAGTTGTGCTTAAGAATTTTTTAAGAACAAATGGCTGGAATCTGTGCGCATGATCTTATTAGAACATTATAAAACTAAAGTCTAATAACTACTTTATCTAAAAACTCTATAAGCATGTAATTTTATATGAAGTTTTAATAAGAGAGTTATAAATATTAAGTCTTATTTAAAGGTATTATAGAGAAGCATTTTGTACGAGATTATTTTAAAAACATTATGACAGTTTGACGAAGTCCAATCATTTACGTAAAGGAAATCGACCATTAGTATCTACAAATAGCCAAAAAATTAGCTGATGTAAACAAATTATTGGACTAAGCATTTATCCCATTTTGAAAAACGAAGTGTACAGTCATATACTTGATGATATGAAAAGTGGAATTTGCCGCTAGTTTTCCTTTAAGCAATGACGTGAGGAACAAATGGTGCCTCACAGGTACAAATCGGAAGATCGGGGGTGAGTGGAGAGCTGGTCGTAACGGTTCAGCACCTAGTGCCCGTTGAAATTGCATTCTCAACTGTCAAAACTGTAGGTTCCAATAACCCTCTTGTAGAAGCTTTATGCCGGAGAACATTTGAATCATACACTTGTAATAGTTTCACTTAGGAACTCTTTATCAACTGTCTTTATAAAACTCTTATAATAATATTTATTAAGAGTAAACTTGATCAATTCCTATAATGCTCCTCAAGAAACTTTAGCCAAGAATACATTTCACTTAAACGCGTATAATAGCTTCATTTAAGAACTCTATATGGTTAATCTTGATACTACTCTAGTAATAACCTTACCTAAGAACAATACAAGAGCAAATTCTTAAAAAAAGTTGAATTTAGGTAAAAGCGAAGTAGTTCTTTCTATAATAGCCTTGGCATAGAATTTAATAAGAATATGCTATTTTAGTCGGCTGGTAAGGGTTACAATAAAGAATGAGTTCGTGAAATAGACTTGTAAAGACTTTAACCAAAACAAAAAAATTCCGCCATATTTTCCTATTAATTAGAAAAAAGAAAAAAATCACCCAGTATAAAGTTTTTTTTTTAATCCGCTACTCTGTGATTTTAAATAATTTATTCTTTTATTAAAATATTATCTGCCACGAACAAGTTTTTAACATATTCCTATGTTTTTCTAAAGAGTAAATAAAAAATTATTTTCCTTACGCATTGTTTCATGTGGATTTATCCGCAAAATTTTGAGGGCGATAAGTATTTTTTGGAGGCATCATACCATATTATCAATGCCATTTCTTTCGCACCAAAATTCCCATTATCAATCGATTAAATTCAAGTCGAAATTAATTAATAATGAATATAATGGAGACATTATTTTATTTGCTTGAACTTTTTTTAAACCTTTTCAGAGAATTTTATAAGTACAAATTATTTATACCTAAATGAAAATGAATATTATAACGATAGTTTCAATACACACACAATCTTATTTGAACTTGAACATATGCTTCCAAAGTGTCCTGAAATGCTCTTATCGAAGAATATTATAAAAATAAATTCTGATAATAATTTTGTAAATCAAGGCCAAGAGAAATTTAGGCGTTATGTAATATCCTTACTTAAAGATATTATAAGAGATCGAGTTCTCATAACACATCTCGCTAAGTCTATTATAGGCGTTATAGACGGAGAGCTGGCTACATAAAAAAGCAAGGTATAAGGTACATGAAATATGAATATCTAGATAGGTGCCATTAGCGGTCCCGGACACCGAGTGGCTAATCTGCCAGCGCGATTAGGAAGATTAAGGCGGGGGCGGACGGTCAAAGATGACAAATTATACATAGAAAAAAATGATAATGCTCATGGATAAAAATTATTGATAAGTGAAGTATTTGTTGCTACGAAACGCGAAAATTATTGGCAGACGATTTCGTGGAAGATAAATGGCCGGCAGACGTCAACAAAGTGGCGTTATCGTTGATGCGAAAAAATTAATGATAAGCCTCATGATTAAAAATTTTTGAGAATTATCATTAAACTGTTGAGGAAGCTGTGTGTTGAATGGCAGACGAAAAAATGAAAGACAACATCGAGGCAGACGGTATTGAAGAGCGCGGTCTCGTATTAACGAGTTACACTATATCAAAAAATTGTACGTACACCAAATATTTTTATATATAAATGCAAATTTCACTTGCAAAGTAAAATACTTATTTCTTCAACTTTTTACAAAAAATTAACAAATGATATTCTCAATTTAAAAAAACAAACATAACAAACAGATATTTCCCCATTTCTCAGAAATTCTAATAAAACATGGTCAAAAAATTCTACGTACACCAAAAAATTGCACGTACGATATAGCCAAATATGGTAAAGAGACAATTCTCCTTTATTTTATTGGGTATTCGAATGCACAGTGGTATATACAGTGAATTTTATACCATTTTAAGTTCATTTTCGAAAAGCTGAAGTGTTAATAAGCGAATTTTAACAATTCAAGATACTTGTTTTATACAAAACACAAAAAATGGATAAAGCACACAGTAAAGTACCTATTGACATTAAAAAGTTAATTGTAAAACTTAAGCAAGATGACAAAAGTTATTTCGAAATATCAGTAATTGTTGGTAGGCCTCGTTCAACTGTGCAAACAGTACTAGCAAATTATAAAAAAAATCGTTCTTTTGAAATGGCACCTGGTAGAGGATGCAAGAGAGCGTTTTCGACAAACACACAACGCGCAATTGAAAGAATAGTGAAAGCTGACCCCAAAGTAAGTGCCCCGAAGATAGCAAGAGAGTTACAGAAATCTCTCAACATTTCGGTAAGTTCACAAACGGTTCGAAACTTTCTTCATAAGAAAGGTTATAACGGTTGGGTAACAGCCAAGAAGTCCTTTATATCTGAAAAAACGTTAGAAAGCGACTAGCTTACGCTAACGAATTTGTTACTAAGCCGGAAGACTTTTGGAAGACGGTTGTATTTGTGGATGAACCTAAATTTAATATTTTTGGTTCTGATGGGCGAAGATTTGTTTGGAGAAAAGAAGGTACCAGGTTACCAGAAGGTTAAGCACGGTGGAGGTAGCTTGATGGTATGGGGAGCAATGGGTGCTGGTGGGGTTGGCGATCTAGTATTTATTGAAACAACCATGGATAAGAACAAATATTTGGACATTTTGAAACATCATTTGAAATCAAGTGCTAAAAAAATTGGAATAGTAAAAGATATAATACTAGTTCAAGCTAACGATCCTAAACATAACTCCAAACTAGTGAGAGAATGGTTGCTATATATTATTAAGTCAACACTGCCACATCCTCCCCAGTCACCAGATCTTAATCCCATCGAGGATCTTTGGGATCTTTTAGAACGGCGGCTTCGTGAGAACAGTATTAGCAGCAAAGAGGTTCTTGAAGCTAAAATTGTCGAAGAATGGAGTAAAATCTCAACCAGTGAAACGCAAAAACTTGTTTTTTCAATGAAAAACCGCCTTAAAGAGGTAATCCAACAAAAAGGAGGTCATACGTATGGGTACCCATTATTAATAACATATTCTATTTTATCGTACGTGCAATTTTTTGGTGTACGTAGAATTTTTTGACCATGTTTTATTAGAATTTCTGAGAAATGGGGAAATATCTGTTTGTTATGTTTGTTTTTTTAAATTGAGAATATCATTTGTTAATTTTTTGTAAAAAGTTGAAGAAATAAATTGTTTACTTTGTAAGTGAAATTTGCATTTATATATAAAAATATTTGGTGTACGTACAATTTTTTGATATAGTGTATATAGTTACGTACGGTTTATTGCAAGATTTATTATTTTCTTTATTATATTGTGAGGACAATAAGTTAACAATTCCTCTATTATACAAGTGCTAAAAAATATGTTTACCATTAAAACAATTTTTTTATTAACAAATAATACAAATAAATTTTAGAATTATTCTACTTCGCTATTGGCGTCGGATTCATAGTACTGCATATCTTCTTCGCTTTCGCAATCGATATCATCCTCACATTGTGTTCAAGCATACAGCTTTAAGTTAAATTCACCAACATTTAATAATTCAAAGCAGCATTATTCAGCACCGCTACAACAATATCGCAACAACTCATCCGTTTCCGTCTGAGCGAAGGAAGTTGATCAAAAAGAAGCTGGATCCAACGATCAGTCAGTCGTCACACCGCCACCGTCACTATCGTATCAGTCGCTGACCATAATTCATAATTATATATATCTATATAGAAAAATAAACTACAAATAATATCCAAGGAATCCAAATATTATTAATAAAGTAAATAACTAAATCAAATAATCTGTGAGTTCTTTTTTGTTGCTTGGTGAATAATTTTATTTTAGCCAATTGGAAGATATAAATCAACCCCTCATACCGTAACATATGGTCCTTCGAGCCGGATTTTCGGATGCAAAAAATCTGAAATCATCTAGATAATCTTCATCAATAAAGGATTCTCGGGGAGAAAATTAAGAGTTATTCAAAATCACCAAACACATCAGTTTGTCGAAAACAACGTGGAGCTATCGCGACGCGGTAAAGGTAACTCATTGTTATCAATAAGGTGAGTGGACAATTCGCTTGATAAATAATGAAAAGTGCTCGTCATATAAAGTTAAAACCATTTTCATAAATGCAAAGTGCGGTAATTTCAACGAAATTTCATATCATCCAAATACATTTATATTATTCAAATGCATTCTTCATTTTTTTTTAACATTCATACTCGTATATCAGAATCAGAAATCAGTGCGGAAACAAACAATGAAATTATAATAAAATCAACCGAGCAAAGGGTTATTGTGTTGAAATTACGGTGATCGGTCATTCTTCTCTATTCAAATTGTGAATTATTATAAACGTGTTCTTCGGGCTAAATAGGCATGTTCCTAACTGTATATTTTTAGAAAATTAAATAAAATCATTATGCAAAAATAAATTTTTAGGGCACATGATGCACACGGTTGTATTTCAAAAAAATCTATATATATACACATACACATCAATACATTATAATAAATTCAACTATATATATACACATACACATAAATACATTATAATAAATTCAACTATATATACACATCTACATAATTACATTATAATAAATTAAACTATATATATACAATACACATAAATACATTATAATAAATTAAACTATATATATACATACACATAAACACATTATAATAAATTCAAAACTCCAACCTATAAAACTCGAAATTAATAAACCAAAATAAAATATTTATGTTTGCAAAAATTCAGTGGCGTCATAGCTCTCTACCTGCATAAAAGAAGTTTTTAAAATTAATCTATACTATTTAAAAAGGTTAAATCTATGAAATAAAAATTAAAAACAAAGGCGACTGATAAATGGTATTCTAAGTCAGTGTTTTTTTATTCGTTTTTATGAACCACATTAATCGTTGCCCTTTCATCTCATCTAGTCCAGCCCTTTATAACATCACCCGTCAATCATCGGCGTTTCATTAGGTGCATAACGACTATAAAAATTTGTTTTCATCTGTTTATATACATAATACGTCAAGTGTCGGGTGATTGAGGAAAACAAGTAATTTATTGCTTTTGTATCATATCACAGGCAATGATTTTTAAAAATAGCGTTCACTAAGAAGTTCTTAAATACCACGTAAATACAATCATTTTGATTTTTATCACAAAATTATAATACAACCATCATAGTTAATTAGTTAACAGCATTCATTTCGAAGTTATCTGACATTCACCCGTTGTGCAGATTGAAATCACATTAATTATTCGCTATACGTTTTGATCTGGATCAGCAGCTAATCAGTTAGTGTTAGATAAATGTAATTTGTTTATAACCTTGAGAGCGCAAACAAAAAAAATTCTTTTTTTTCAAAATTGGGAAGAAAAAAAAAAGGGCAATAAATCCAAAATTGAAATGGCGACTACCGAGGCTACACCTGAAGATGCAAGCAGCCTGGTACAACTTCTTCACACACAAAACAGTTTATTTGAACAAATTGAGACTTATCGGAGAAATTATAAAAAAAGATCGAAAGAGACACGCAATAAAGGATATATTCAAGCTCGCATATCCGGTATTAATGAATGCTGGAGACAATTTAGTAATAATCATTGCGTGATTGAATCAATCGTTAACACAGCAGAAAAGGGACATAAGTATTTCGTCGAGAATGTTTTCAGTAAAGCGGACGAGTTTTATACCAATTTTCTAGGAGAATTAAATGATGATTTAGAGCCATTTTTAGCTGCAACTACTCTCAACTCTCCTACTCAGTGTACATCGCAATTCAACTCAACACTAGCACCAGTCACGAGAACCGAAATAAAAATGCCAAGAATTGACATACCTAAATTTTCCGGGTCATATAAAACTTGGAGATCCTTTAGAGATTTATTTGTGTCAACCATCCATAATAGCAGCATTTCACGAGTGCAAAAAATGTATTTTTTAAAATCTAATTTGGAAGGTGAAGCTGCGACCTTGATTCGCCATTTAGAAGCAACTGAGGAGAATTACGACTCCGCCTGGGACATACTATCGAAACGGTTTGAAAACAAGAGAATATTAGTGAATCATCAGCTACAAAGTCTGATGACTCAACCTACCGCAAAGACCGAATCTCACGAAGCGGTTAAACAAATTATCGACACTACCAACGAAACTTTGCATGCGCTACAAGGTTTGGGAATTGATACGACCACTTGGGATTCAATTCTTATTTACACACTGGTGCAAAAGATATCTGCTGAAACTAGAGATTTATGGGAAACTTCAATTGGAAGCTCAACGGAGTTACCGACCTTACGCACTTTTCTCACCTTTCTGGAAAGCAGATTCCGAGCCTTAGAGATGATGAAGACCCACACGAAAACGCTGACAGCAAATGACGGTCGTGCTAAATTTCAACACGTTAAGCGAGAAAGAAAAGTTTTTCATCTACAGCCGCACCCCGGTTGTGTACTGTGTAATCAATCCCATCCACTACGTCGATGTCTTCAGTTTTTGAATATGAATACGAAGCTCAGAACCGAATACGTTTCCAAGAAAGCTCTGTGCCGAAATTGTTTGGCGAACAGTCATCCCACTCAAGGATGCACTAGTCCGGGTAGGTGTTTTCACTGCGGTCAGCGCCATCACACCCTGTTACATAATCCAGTGCCCACTCATGTCAACACAGCAAGGTTTTCTAGCGCCACTCCTCAAATGTCAGACAATTCATCCAGATATCAGAAGGGTCCGCCACAACATGTAATGCGATCTCAGACTCCCCACCACGTCACAACACAGAATCTGAGAACTAATGTCAATACTTCAGAATCCATTTTAACTGCAGACCACACTGCACCCAACACTTCTTCGCATCAAGCAGCTAATCTAACCAATCATCAAGATATTACCACACTACATTTAAACAACAAAACCGCACATGAGTTGTTATTGGCCACGGCATTAATCTCTGTTCCAAGCCAATACGGAAATTGTATATTACGAGCGGTAATTGATCCCTGTTCACAAGGATCCTTCATAACCGAGAACGCCGCACAGAAATTACAATTAAGAAAAACTCGCATTCACGCAGAGATCAATGGTATGAATCTCGCTATTGTCAGTACATCGAAAAGTCTAGTGACATTTAATATTCATTCAGCGCAGACCAACGACTTTGTTAAGAATGTAACCGCGTATGTCGTCCCTAATATCACTACTCTTTTACCCACACGGCCTTTTACTGTTTCGAAGGCATGTCCGCATCTACAAAACCTCACGCTAGCCGATCCTCATTTTAGTATTCCCAGTCAAGTTGATGTATTATTAGGAGTTGAGGTGTATGGCTCCATTTTATTACCCGGACTTCGAAATGGAGCTGGATGTTGCCCAACCGCTCTGAATACACAACTAGGATGGATTTTGTTTGGTGAGATTCCCATCAAAACACATAGTCTTCAGAATCGAGAGTCATTACTCACATCATCAAATACCACAACTTCGTCACAGACAAATAATATTGTCTCATTACATTGTAATATGGACACTGAACAGCTCCTTCGTAATTTTTGGGAACTTGAAGAAATTTCAGAGACTCGCTCACTTAATGAAGATGAAGTCGTGTGTGAAGAATTTTATGCCTCAACCCACCGACGCGGTGAAGATGGAAGGTACATCGTCCACCTCCCGTTTAAAAATTTGGAACCCCCACTGTTAGGGAAATCACGAGAGACGGCAATCCAACGATTACATGCCATGGAACGGAAACTGGGAAAGAGTCCAAACTTGAATACGGAGTATAGAAAATGCTTACAAGAGTACATAGAGCTTGGGCATATGAAACCATCTCCTACCACAGAGATCGAGCATCTCTTCACTGATCAAAACGGAATAGCCGGTTATATGGTAAATTATTTGCCACACCACGCAGTGATAAAAGAAAGCACCACTACACCTCTTCGAGTAGTATTTGACGCATCAGCACGTACAACGAACGGGTATACACTAAACGACACATTATTAACTGGTCCAAAATTACAAGAAGATTTAATCGACATCATTCTCCGTTGGCGCAAATATTCAATCGCATTTACAGCAGACATAACAAAGATGTATCGGCAAATCAAGGTGACTGACCAACACACCCAATATCAACGTATACTTTGGAGAAACAATGCGGAAGAAAAGATTCAAGATTATGATATGTCCACAGTTACCTTTGGAACCGCCTGTGCCCCATATCTTGCGATGAGGACTATAAAACAACTCGCACACGATGAAAAGGAACGATATCCCCTTGCGTATACTGTTGCAAATCGGGATTTTTATGTCGATGACGTACTGTCTGGTGATTACGAAGTAAAAAATGGATTAGAGGTACAAAAACAACTGGTTGACATGTTAAAGTCGGGAGGTTTTCAGTTACGTAAATGGGCAAGTAATACTTCAGCGCTAACAAACCATCTACCGGAAGAACTCAAAGAAAGTACATACCCACACTCATTCGACACTGAACATTGCATCAAAACACTGGGAATTTGTTGGTACCCGATTCAGGATTGGTTCGCTGTTCAAATAACGCAACCTCACATCACAACCACCCTTACAAAACGCTCGTTACTTTCTCAAATCGCCTCATTATTTGATCCAGTAGGCTGGGTGGCGCCCTGTATAATTATTGCAAAAATGTTAATACAAAAACTCTGGCTCAGGGGGGTCGGATGGGACGATCATCTACCCGCAGAAATTGAGAAGGAGTGGAATGCATTGCGAAGCGAATTGCACCTACTGAAGGCGGTGCGGATTCCTCGCTGGATAGGCACAACCGACTCAACAGCTGTGATTCAATTGCACGGATTTTGCGATGCTTCAACGAAGGCGTACTGTGCGGTTATTTACACCAGAGTTATTTCCAGATCAAGTAATGTTCATGTGTCGCTCCTCACTTCAAAGACAAAAGTTACGCCAGTTAAGCCTATTACTCTTCCACGTCTTGAACTATGCGCAGCAGTGTTGTTGTCCAAGTTAATATATAAAATTCAAAAAGCATTAGAACCTGGAAACTTTGATGTCTACACCTGGACAGACTCAATGATAACACTTAGTTGGATTCATGAGAAACCCACAAAATGGAAAACTTTTGTGTGTAACAGAGTAGCTGCTATTCAAGCCAAAACTTCAATCCACCGTTGGTACCATGTGCCATCTGCGGACAATCCAGCAGATTGTGGGTCACGCGGCCTATTACCATCTAAACTGTTGGACAACCCGCTGTGGTGGAACGGCCCCCATTGGTTGAAATCCTCCAAAGAAGCATGGCCACTCATTGCAAACCATCACATCACAGACTTAGAGAAAAAAACAATTCGAACTTTCACTACACAACTGTCGTTTCACTGCGAATTAATCACCAAATATTCCAAATTAACTACACTTTTGAGGATTGTCGCTTGGTGCTTTCGATTTATCAACAATTGTAAGTCCTCTAAATCACATTGTCAAAACTCCTGGTTAACAGCCAAAGAGATTTATCAAGCTCGTATTTGTTGCATCAAGGTTGTACAGCAAGAAAGTTATGGGCATGAGATCGCCAGTTTACAAAATTATCATAAGGTTCCCGTAAAGAGCCGCCTTCTCTCATTAAACCCCTTTCTCTCAGTTGACGGACTACTGCGAGTTGGAGGACGATTAGGAAATTCTAACCTCACATACGACGAAAAACATCCATGCATCCTCCCAAACCAACATTATTTCACCGAGCTTGTGGTATCAGACGCACATAATAAAACCCTTCATGGCGGACCACAATTAATGTTAGCATATTTGCGGAAAACTATTTGGATACCAAACCCGAGAAACTTAGTGCGACGAGTAGTACATCACTGCATGGTCTGTTTTCGACAAAAGGCTGCAACTTGTTCTCAACTCATGGCAAATTTACCAGCTCCGCGTGTACAGGTCTCACGAGCCTTTATGCATACTGGAGTAGATTACGCAGGACCAATTTCAACTCGACCATCAAAGGGTAGGGGGAGGCTAACTACGAAGGGATACATCGCGGTGTTTATATGCTTGAGCACAAAAGCGATTCACTTGGAAGCAGTAAGCGATCTATCCACTCCCGCATTTATTGCGGCATTAAAACGCTTCATAGCCCGAAGAGGGCTTTGTTCCGATATTTACTCGGATTGTGGGACGAATTTCGTGGGAGCCAATAGAAAACTTCGAGAAGATTACAGCAAAGCCATACAATCAGCCGTTAAGACAGCTGCGATCACTGTCGCCGCAGAAGGCATTCAATGGCACTTTTCACCACCATATTCTCCCCATTTTGGCGGGTTATGGGAAGCCGGTGTCAAATCAACAAAACATCACCTCAAACGAATTCTTGGCGAAACTTCGCTTACTTTCGAAGAATTAACTACCGTATTAACTCAAATTGAGGCATGCCTTAATTCTCGTCCGCTATGTCCAATTTCAACCGATATTTCAGACAATTCAGCGTTAACTCCGGGACATTTTTTAATTGGAGATTCGCTATTGGCCCCACCTGAACCTGATTATACCAACACAAAACTTCACTATCTTTCACGTTGGCAGTTTTTACAACAACTTATGCAGCAATTCTGGAAAAGATGGTCCTATGAATACCTTACACGACTACAAGAAAGGCCTAAATGGAATAAAAGAATGGATAATATACAAGTAGGCACACTAGTTCTTATAAAAGATGAAAGAAACACCCCAATGCAATGGCCTCTAGGTAGAATCGTAGAGGTGCATCCAGGAAATGACGGACTAGTAAGAGTCGCGTCAGTGAAAACTGAAAAAGGCATTTTTAAGCGGCCAATTGCTAAATTGAGTGTGCTACCAATTATGGAATCAACCACGCAAGCCAGAGTTGACAATATCGTCACACACCCTAATACATAAACTTAACTAATTTCTTTAATTCTAATAAAAAAAAATATAATTTTATGAAGTATATAATCAAATTAAGATAACGTCCGTTCTACATTATAAAAAAAAAAAAAGATAATAACCATTATTCGAACTCTTACATTATAACCACATATAACAAATTGAAGTCACAATAATAAGTTATAATATAACACGATTTGAATTAATTTAATGTGCGGGATCTATTAACATGAATTTCTGTGAACTATTATATATTCGAATAACATTAAGGACTTAAAGTTTTATTAAATCACTCAAGAATCGCAAAACGTATATAAATTAGCTCCACGTCGCGTTGTGTATCATTCACGTAAGACTTAGATGATTGACACCATACTAAGGTGTCAAGGCGGCGGAATATGTTCAAGCATACAGCTTTAAGTTAAATTCACCAACATTTAATAATTCAAAGCAGCATTATTCAGCACCGCTACAACAATATCGCAACAACTCATCCGTTTCCGTCTGAGCGAAGGAAGTTGATCAAAAAGAAGCTGGATCCAACGATCAGTCAGTCGTCACACCGCCACCGTCACTATCGTATCAGTCGCTGACCATAATTCATAATTATATATATCTATATAGAAAAATAAACTACAAATAATATCCAAGGAATCCAAATATTATTAATAAAGTAAATAACTAAATCAAATAATCTGTGAGTTCTTTTTTGTTGCTTGGTGAATAATTTTATTTTAGCCAATTGGAAGATATAAATCAACCCCTCATACCGTAACACATTGGCTTTCGTTAACATCTGCTGAAAAACTAACTAACTTCTTTTGCAAATAAATTCAAACAATCAATAAAATCAAAAAGTAACCCGTGTACAAAAATTCAAAGCTCGCGTAATCAAACAAAATGTAATAAGAGGGCATCAAAGTATACTTTCTGATGTATGTATATATACATATGAAGTGCCAACGTGAGTTCTGCAAGCTCGCCGTTACATCTATTCTATGCTATATACCTACTCGCACTCGCATATACATAGAGATACGCACACTCTCATGCCTCATATAAACACTCTTAATCCCGCATTAATTATGTATAATGTTGGCATAGAAATATCAGAATAACATACGAAAATATATCTATCGAAACCGCGCTCTTCAATACCGTCTGCCTCGATGTTGTCTTTCATTTTTTCGTCTGCCATTCAACACACAGCTTCCTCAACAGTTTAATGATAATTCTCAAAAATTTTTAATCATGAGGCTTATCATTAATTTTTTCGCATCAACGATAACGCCACTTTGTTGACGTCTGCCGGCCATTTATCTTCCACGAAATCGTCTGCCAATAATTTTCGCGTTTCGTAGCAACAAATACTTCACTTATCAATAATTTTTATCCATGAGCATTATCATTTTTTTCTATGTATAATTTGTCATCTTTGACCGTCCGCCCCCGCCTTAATCTTCCTAATCGCGCTGGCGGATTAGCCACTCGGTGTCCGGGACCGCTAATGGCACCTATCTAGATATTCATATTTCATGTACCTTATACCTTGCTTTTTTATGTAGCCAGCTCTTAGACTATTAGTACTTATATCTGTTTTTACAACTATCTTATAAGTATCTTCAACAACTCTTCCAGAAATCTTCCAGGCTGTCACAAGATTAATTTCATACGCCACTTTCTGGCTAGTAACGCTCTTCAAAAATTCTTGAAGAATAATTTGTCAAAGTTATATATCTTAGCTAAAGCCAATTTAGTTCTTATAAAATTCTTGGAGGGCTTTATAAGAGAGAAATTGTTTGTTGGGTGGGCAGCATGGACGGTTTAATCGGGAATGCATGAATGCAATTAAAACCAAAGAAGCCGCCTACAGAGAGTACAGACATTCTCCATGCAAATCATCCCGGCGCGAGTACCTACATCAGGTTGAGAAATTCCTGTAAATCCCCCATCAGGAAAGTCAAGGAAGTATAAGATGACAGGCTGAGGTATAAACTCATTAATTCCACTGCTGGCAGTAAAAACTTCTGTTCATTGGTAACCTCCATTAGGAAGAATTTTACCACTCATACAACGCCTCCATTCATTTACAATAAGCAGGTGATAACAGAAAGCAAACCCACGGCCGATAACACTGTTGTACAGCGAATTCTACCTAAGGTCGAGACTAAGCAGAATGGGTTCATTGTATTTAATTATGATATTTCGAAAAAGTTTTATGCAAATTCATAAAAAAATATCAAAGTTATTAATGTTTAAAGTTTGAAAAGAATGGAAAAAAATATTGTCCAATTTACTTGGTTTTTGGTATAGGAGTGGTGAATAATTAATTAAAACGTTTTACGTTGTCAATATTTTATTTAATAATAAAGTTGTTAAAACGAAAATTTGACCAAAAAATGAAAAGAAAAGTTATAAATCGGCTCATTAAGCAGAATGTTTGCCTTGCGGTGTTCGAGTCAAAAGTAAAAGTAGATAAGGTTTATACCTGGCCAGGTATAAAAGGGACGAAGTGACCTGGGAATGCTAAGAAACGGTATTTCATCGTTCAGACAAATTTTGAAATAATAAACACGTGAACGAAAAACTAAATAGCAACGTTTAACAAGTAAATAAACAATAACAAAAATATAAACACTAGACAATTTTTTGTTAATAACTCTTTAAATTTTATATAGAATTGTTTGAAATTTTGGATTCTGAATCGTCTTGATGTCCTTTACAAATGCTGTAAAGGGTTTTCTTAGGTAGAATTTAAAAATCGATCCTGTACAACAGTGAATCTTGCATCTGTGTTCGCTGCAAACTATTCTTTACCCGATGATGACATGCAGCCACCGGCCATCAAGTGTTTCACCTACTCAATTGACAGAGTTTTCCTCCAGACGGGTGAAGTTTAAAGGGGTCTCAAAGAGCTTGACTACAACAAACTCACTGGCCTCGACAATATTCCTCCTATGGTTCTTAAAAAAAGTAAGATTTTCACACATTTGGCTAAACATCTGCGCAAAACTTTTCGCCCTATCCTATTTCTCCGGAGTCTATCCTGATTCCTGGAAACTGGCCCATGTTTAGCCCATACCAAAAAAGGTGACGTTAGTGACCCCGCTAACTACCGCCCAAAAGCTGTTACTTCTATTCTCTCCAAAGTGATGGATACAATAATAAATAAGAGGCTTCTGAGATATCTTAAACGCCACCTAATATCAGCTTTAGACCGAAAAGATCTACTGGCGACCTCCTTATTGGCCTAACAGAGCACTTCAACCAAAGTATACTTCGATTTGGTGAATCTGGCCTGGTTACTCTCGATATCTCACAGGCTTTTAATAGAGTATGGCACCCCGCTCTGTTAACTAAATTCCAAGCTATTGGTATTGACTTAATTCTAAAGAACTAGATTAAGAATTTACTTTCTGGCCGTTCAATTCAGGAAGTAGTCGAATCCGACCCCCACACCATCTCTGCAGGTGTTCCCCAGGGCTCAATTCTATCACCAGTTCTCTTCCTAGTTTTTATAAATGACCTGCTCTCAATCCCTTCCGAACTCGACAGAACTCTACGTTACTCCTATGGCTTCGATACTGTAGGACAAGCACGCGCCAGACCTTGTCTGCATTATCGTAAGCTCATGCCCAATTCAATAAACAGGGACATCGAACTAATTCTTGATTGGGGCCTCAGAAACAGTGTCGAATTCAATGCATTAAAAACGAAGTATTGTCTCATTTCAAGTAAAACTTGCACCGACCGTCCTTCTATTTCAGTAATCAATAACCTTCTAATTCAATAATCATAACGATTGTAACGGCAGAACCGTCTTTAAATATCCTAGGCATAATATTAGCAGAAGATATGCGCTGGAATAACCACATATTCCAAATTGCTAAACAAGCATCATAGTGCCTAGGATTCCTTAAAAAGTGGAACTCCTCCTTCAGTCGCCGGCTACAATCTACATGTCCTACATTCATCCCCGCCTCGATTACAACTCGTATATTTGGGCCGGGGCCACGAGAACCAGCTTAACATGGCCGGACAAGGTGCAAAGCCGCGCTCGCAAACTGATTGGTGATAGCGCCATTTGCTCTTCAATTGACTCATTATATTAAGCCACCGTACGAACGTAGCAGCTCTTGCAAAATTTTACCGTTTTAACCACAAATAAGTAACCTCATGCTTCCACGGCAACATTTCTCCCGCAACACAATACTTGTTCGCTCGGCTCACCCTTATAGTCTATAGCCCTTATTTTCGTGCACACTCCTGTTTAGAAATTTGTTTATAACAAGAACAACTCTACTGAGGAACAATCTACCACAGTCAGTTTTCTCGAACTCATACAACATCCAAGAGCTCAAACGCAAGGTTCACCACCATCTCATCCAACACCCACCCAACTTCCCTAATCTATCCTATCTTTCTCTCTATTTTTTGAGCTAAGCTTACTACTAGACATTACACCATGATGTTTACGACATGACCGACTAGTAGTACAAAGGGTGACACCTAAGCTTAAACTGTCACATAAAAAAAATGGTAAATACTAGCATAAAACCCGCGTGCCTTGCAACGCCTTTAAATAAAAACTGTTTATTATGTGCAATGTTTTCCTTAAAAAAAAAAAAAAAAAACAAACAAAAAAGTCAGCTCATTATCCCTAAAAGGGTTTATTATAGTGCATATTTTTAATAAATATGGTAAACAAATTGCTGCGTATATCACCTCTGCTCAACAAATCTGCAAAATTTGAAGCAGAGATTGGCATGTTTATGTCCCCCATTTCACTGCGTTAGGGAATGAATTTCGAAAAATTGCTTCTTAGTGAATGTCCACGTCATTATAGAGGTGCACTGTCAAAATTAAAGCCCTTCAGCTCTAGCGGTTTGGGTTAACCCCATTTAACCCACTTAGGGGATGAATTTCGAAAAATCGCTTCTTAGTGGATGTCCACGTCATTAAAGGGACGCACTGTCAAAATTTCAGCCCTATAGCTCCAGCGGTTTGGGTAAACCCTATTTCACCCCCTTAGGGGATGAATTTCGAAAAATCGCTCTATAGTGGATGTCCACGCCACTATAGGGATGCACTGTCAAAATTTCAGCCCTATATCTATAGCGGTTTGGAAAAACCCCATTTCACCCCCTTAGGGGATGAATTTCGAAAAATCGCTTTATAGTGGATGTCCACGCCATTATAGGGATGCACTGTCAAAATTTCAGCCCTATAAATTTAGCGGTTTGGAAAAACCCCATTTCACCCCCTTAGGGGATGAATTCCGAAAAATCGCTTCTTAGTGAATGTCCACATCACTATAGGGATGCACTGTCAAAATTTCAGCCCTATAGCTCCAGCGGTTTGGGTAAACCCCATTTCACTCCCTTAGGGGATGAGTTTTGAAAAATCGCTTTAATAGTGAAAGACCACGCCATTATAGGGATACACTGTCAAAATTTCAGCCCTATATCTATAGCGGTTTGGAAAAACCCCATTTCACCCCCTTAGGGGATGAATTTCGAAAAATCGCTTTATAGTGGATGTCCACGCCATTATAGGGATGCACTGTCAAAATTTCAGCCCTATATCTATAGCGGTTTGGAAAAACCCCATTTCCCCCCCTTAGGGGATGAATTTCGAAAAATCGCTTTATAGTGGATGTCCACGCCATTATAGGGATGCACTGTCAAAATTTCAGCCCTATAGCTATAGCGGTTTGGGTAAACCCTATTTCACCCCCTTAGGGGATGAATTTCGAAAAATCGCTCTATAGTGGATGTCCACGAAATTATAGGGATGCACTGTCAAAATTTCAGCCCTATATCTATAGCGGTTTGGAAAAACCCCATTTCACCCCCTTAGGGGATGAATTTCGAAAAATCGCTTTATAGTGGATGTCCACGCCATTATAGGGATGCACTGTCAAAATTTCAGCCCTATAGCTATAGCGGTTTGGAAAAACCCCATTTCACCCCCTTAGGGGATGAATTTCGAAAAATCGCTTTATAGTGGATGTCCACGCCATTATAGGGATGCACTGTCAAAATTTCAGCCCTATATCTATAGCGGTTTGGAAAAACCCCATTTCCCCCCCCTTAGGGGATGAATTTCGAAAAATCGCTTTATAGTGGATGTCCACGCCATTATAGGGATGCACTGTCAAAATTTCAGCCCTATAGCTATAGCGGTTTGGAAAAACCCCATTTCACCCTCTTAGGGGATGAATTTCGAAAAATCGCTTCTTAGTGGATGTCCACATCATTATAGGGATGCACTGTCAAAATTTCAGCCCTATAGCTCCAGCGGTTTGGGTTAACCCCATTTCACTCCCTTAGGGGATGAGTTTTGAAAAATCGCTTTAATAGTGGAAGACCACGCCATTATAGGGATGCACTGTCAAAATTACAGCCCTATACCTTTAGCGGTTTGGGTAAACCCTATTTCACCCCCTTAGGGGATGAATTTCGAAAAATCGCTCTATAGTGGATGTCCACGCCATTATAGGGATGCACTGTCAAAATTTCAGCCCTATATCTATAGCGGTTTGAAAAAACCCCATTTCACCCCCTTAGGGGATGAATTTCGAAAAATCGCTTTATAGTGGATGTCCACGCCATTATAGGGATGCACTGTCAAAATTTCAGCCCTATAGCTATAGCGGTTTGGAAAAACCCCATTTCACCCCCTTAGGGGATGAATTTCGAAAAATCGCTTCTTAGTGGATGTCCACGAAATTATAGGGATGCACTGTCAAAATTTCAGCCCTATAGCTCCAGCGGTTTGGGTAAACCCCATTTCACTCCCTTTTGGGATGAATTTCGATAAATCTTTTTAATAGTGGATGACCACGCCATTATAGGGATGCACTGTCAAAATTACAGCCTTATAGCTCCAGCGGTTTGGAAAAACCCCATTTCACCCCCTTAGGGGATGAATTTCGAAAAATCGCTTCTTAGTGGATGTCCACGAAATTATAGGGATGCACTGTCAAAATTTCAGCCCTATAGCTCCAGCGGTTTGGGTAAACCCCATTTCACTCCCTTTTGGGATGAATTTCGATAAATCTTTTTAATAGTGGATGACCACGTCATTAAAGGGATGCACTGTCAAAATTTCAGCCCTATAGCTCCAGCAGTTTTGAGTTGACCCTATTTCACCCCCTTAGGGGATGAATTTCGAAAAATCGCTAGGGATGCACTGTCAAAAATTTCAGCCCTTTAGCTGTAGCGGTTTAGGTTGTGCGTTGTCTTTCAGTCAGTTACTTTTTATACAATAGAAAAAAAGTAAAGAAAATAAATCCCCTTACAACTTATTGAACCCCATTTCACCCCCTTCAACCCTTTTTTCTCCAAAAAAAAATAGCCTATGTCCGTCTCCAAGGTCTAAACTATGTCTGTTGCAAATTTCATCAAAATCGGTCCAGCGGTTTAGGCGTGAAAGCGTAACATACAGACAGACAGACAGACAGACAGACAGACAGAGTTACTTTCGCATTTATAATATTAGTAAGGATTGTGTTTTAAAAATTTTTTTTCAATCCTAGCATTAAGACTGAACAACAAAATCCATCAGGAAAAGAAAAGCAAAAAAACTTTCCAATCCCCAACAAACAAACCCAAACTTTCTTAGACTTATAGAAGAAGAATTAATTTTCCAAATGCAATTATAATTTTCAAAGTGTAATTTTAATTTCTTTTCAAATTTTCCATTTCATAAGATTTTCTCCTAGAAACTAAAACTCAATTAAACGAAACCAAGTTTTTTCTCAATGTGTGGTACATGGTTGTGTGCCAAAGTTCTTAAATGGAATTAACACTTCACTCCTTCTAGGACGAAAAACAAGGATTTCACCACCAAAACTGGTGCAGATTAAAAAAATTGTTAAGGAAGATGTACGTGCAGTAAGTGGATGTAGGTGAATAGATAAAAGCCACTAGGTACATATCTGGCAGGTAAAATTCGTTCTGGTTAAAAGCGATGCAGAGACCTCAGGACCACACTAAAAAGGATGAAATTTTATTCTTTTTTACTCGTCCCTTTCGTAATGTTAGTGATAGCACTGAGATTTGCTGATTAGGGGCAAAAATGTGCAGCAAGAAAAAATGTGCATACCAGAGCCGCATGAAAAATTCAATGGGGTTTCCCTCAACTTTCTACACTACATTGACTGTATCTCTGCATTAACCCTCATGTGGGGTCTTTTAGATACCATGAATTTATTCCACTACACTTCCAGATACTTTCGTAAATTGGCCCTTAGGAGAAGGAATTTCGTTACGGAAACGTCGTCTATGTTTGGGGTTTATTGCTCAACTATTTTCATCGTAAATTTTACTTTTAAACTAATAATTCAAGCCTGTGTATATGTGCCAACTCATCTTAGTCTACTTAATTTTATACTTTTGACAATGTCGGTGCCTTGTAAGGTTGGTATAATTGCATATCCTATAACGAACGGCGAACGGCTAACAAAGATCTCGGAAGGTGGTGACACTCGATTGTCACTTCTATTAAAATCCGAGAAGATTCAATGCAGATAAATTCCATTCTTTTTGCAACTGTTTCCATTATCATAAAGGCTTGCTTTCATACTTACAAAAGACCTAACTATAGTAGGTTGACGTCATCCACGTCAAAGAAAGATCTCGTCGTTTTATCCCCAGTATTTCTTACTTACTTGTCCAAAACTATGTTATATAGAAGGTGCGTAATTTGGAGTAGGTACTGGAGCACTTGGGAATGGGAACCAGGGTGTGATTATCATATCATATACAAATGCATGATTATCACCTATTACACCGTCCAATGCCACTTTGGTGGTGGCGAAGTCACCCAGTACCTACTAGTGCGTCACTTTGTCTCAGATCTCTATGTAATGTGAGCCTTTCTGAGAGGCTCAATTCCTACTCTGCATCCTCTGCATTCCTTGATTTTAGCTTTTGCTATCTTGTTCCAGTCCATGAATGTTATACATGTTACTTACTGGTTAATCCTTCTTAGTGAATGTTGTAGAAGTTGAACGACGCGTTCTGGAAATATAGCAATCTTATAAAAGGACATCACCAGAAAGCAAAGAGATTAACAGAGAACAAAAGGAACTTGACTTGGAATTCCTTTCTCATGAATTTAGTAATTTTTTGAAGATGTTTAAAACCTATTGAGATGTTTAATACCAAATGACTGTAGTCCGATTAGCCTAACATCCTTCGTGCTTAAGACACTATCGGCTCCCACATAAGCCAATATGTGTATATGTGATTTTGCTCTCCCCAGCTAAACACGATTCTCTCAGAGGCAGATGCGCTTAGACAGCTTTGCACGAGGTGGTTGGATCTATTTAAAAACCGCTACGTTATAAAGAGTTTAACCAGCAGCCTTCACTCGAGAGCCTTTTATATTATTTTGCACCAACTCCGACCGACCTTCGCAGCAAATGCCTAGCCTACTGTCGTGCCCTCAGACTGTGGGAATCCGGGGCCTAGACCTTAAAACCCTGCGAACATAGTAACACCTTATAACTATTATCCGAGAGTATGGCCGCTACAACCATGGAGTACCTTACCCTAGAGTGACATTCAGCAAGGACTTCTCTATCGAAATTCCATCAAGTAGAGAGTAGAGAGACGGAGACGTCCTGAGAAAGTTCGATATACAAATATTCACTGATGTACTGGCTGTTGGCCATTCTGAAGGCCTGCCAGACAATGATCTTTGAACTTAAGGATGTAGCATTCGAATTTCCATAGATAGCAGAGTCTCTATAAAAGCTGCGGATTCAGTAATGATACGCTCCAAACTGGTGTTGCAATGGAGAAAATCACGTCTGAGTTCCCGGACATAGAAAAATAGATGGGAATGCGACAGTCGCCTACCTAACCAATCACGGAGGCTTTCTCTGGAGGTCGGACGCTGAGAAGGATGACAACCCAATATGAGCGGTCAAAACTGCAAGTTTTGACAACCACCTGCTTGCTAGCCACACAAAAGTGGAGGGCACTGAAAGGGTGCACTATCTCCAGGGCGATTGGCCCACTTACAACAAACAAAAAATAATATGCCTCCGAAATAGACCCCGACGAGACACTGCCAGATTGGCCAATAGGAGATCACGCTGCCGGTTTTTGTTGTTCCCACTTTCCCCACCTACATAAATTTCCTTCTTTCATCTCCCCTCTTACTTCTGATTCCTCCTGTCGAGCCTTCGCTAACCCTTCCCCGCTCCACCAAGCGCATGTCATCGGTTGGTTGATGAAATTGAACTCGTTTCAGTTCCTGTACATTTAATTTCTTCGTGCCGCCTGCCCATTGTGTCAGCAAATATGGTGATCCGTGTATTTTAAAGCTTTTTCCAGTCACCAATCTGCTTGTGCCTTTAAATTTTTCATTAAGACTATGAATATTTTTGCACTTGCCATGCTAAACTGTTGTCTTCACCTGTGTCTGTAGGGAACCGTGACGTCACCTGGATGCCATGGTCTGTCAGACGGATACCTGAAGTCCTCAGTCTGACTGAGTATTATGTGGCTTTCATCGGGCCGTGCCTGACGACCTGGCCTGCAGGCGGCCTTTAAACGAATGGGGGTTTTTAGTGGAGAAACATGTTTCACACAGTTTTCTAGCAATTCTACACTGTTTCTTGAGGAAAAAAAATACGTGATATTTGCCGAGACATGCTAGATTGGGTGAGATTCGGCTCGACCCCTTCCCCACTCTTAATGCCTCACGTAATTAATGGACCACCGCTTACGTTCTGGAAGACTTAGAGACCTCCATACTGGAGATCAGATCACTGATAAGTTTTCTAAATTTCACGGGATGGATTTAGACATCTGCCACAGTCGACCAAACAAAATGGTCGCACTGAAGACAGCTCTACCCCTACGTGTATTTTTTAATAGTAAAGTTAACCTCTTTACAGAATATCGTCCAGTTTTAATTTCTACTGTCCCATCCCGAACTACTGACAACTGTGGTCGAACAGTTTATATTGCTAACTGGCGTTGGCAAGAAACCAGACATAGTGGAACAAGTAGAAAGACGGAGGACAGTAGATTGTAATCGAATCACGAGGTCATGGGACGGTTCTCGTTTGCTTTAACCCCTAGGTTACTGAGGTCAGTCATCAAATGTATTCTCTTACAAGAGTTGTGTGATTGCATCTATTTTTTATCTTTTACTATTTTTCGTCTATCTGACATTGTTCTTTACTGTAACAATATCAAAAATACTTCTATTATTGCAGTTATATACTCGTTGTTAACCCATTCTTTATTTGATGTTATTTTTTGATGGAGACCCTTTAAGAAACAAATATGCATGTATGCTTACGCAGAGCTCCGACGGAAGTAAGAAAATATGCAGCTGATTTCAAGTAAAATTGTATTCACATTCTCCGCTCTATTTCCTGTCTCTAATGGGAAAAAAATCAATACTCGATATTGGATCAAAAAGGAAGCTTAATTTTGAAATTTATAAAAATTTATAAATTCTCTGTTTTTCGATTTAGTTCCTATTTGCTGAGGGATTGTATAACTTACAATAACTTATTTCAGAATGAAAAGCCCTGGAGTGAGTATTCCTGTTGGTATGTATGTGGCAGTCTTGTAATAGTATCGCTGTAAAGATAAGAAATTTTCAAGCAGTATTTATTACAAAAAGCACCCTTTTCCATTATTTCTTATTACAAAATAGAAACATGCCAACATTTGTAATAGCAATAACACAAAACAACCCACGGTACACACTTAAAGATGAGGAAGTTCTCGAACCTATTTCAAGCACAATAACTCATCAAGATCCTCCCCCTCAATGAAGCCCTTTCTCCTCGAGAATTGCACTGTGGCCGGCCCGAAAGCCTAATGTTTCCGTTTTCCTTTCACACAGTTATTTTTGAGGGCGCTTTTAACGGTATTTATAATATGTAACATAAGAAAGGCATGAATATGCCAGGTAAAGGTACAAGCCCGAGGCCATTATCCGAAAAACAGCCCCGTGTTTGGTGTATTCGCTCGCCTCTTCGCCCGAGGTACTTATATTCGCTATCGTTGCCATTTCGGCCGTATTGAAATATTCCCTATAGATAAATCCCGTCTTATAGGTGAAGTGACACATACTGGAGGCGGGGGCAGCATACCCAAAAACGAAATGGATGAATATCATAAATTTATCAAGAATTTCTTGTGTACAAAAAGCTCTTTCATTCTTCAGGATAAAATTTCACCAAAGTGTTTCCCTTTTCGTCCTTTCGTTTTTTTTTACCAAAAACCTACTTTAGTTACGACCTGGCCACTGAACTTTGAATTGGCCTAACTGCGCAATCCACGGCAACTTTTCGTTCGACGAATCCTTTAATGCGGTGGGAGGAGGAAGGAAACAGAGAATATCCTTAAAGCGGAGAGCTGCATGCATGTATGCCAGCAGGAGTAGTAGATATGTCCCAGATATGCAGTGGCTCCTATGGTGAACATCCCCCGAGGAGATCCTGTCTCCCAGTGTCCTCGATTCCTTTCGTGAGTAGCATACAGTCACACCTTTTATCTAGTCGCCATATCGCTTTGTGCATATTTGGAAACGGTAATTATTTTTTCTGTTCCGTTTCCCTCAGTGAGTTTCCTGCTCTAGGCATGGTTGCTTAATGGACGTTTAGCACGTAATAGTTTCCGCGTTTTCAAT
The DNA here is from genome assembly GCA_949987705.1 of Thereva unica. NCBI lineage: Eukaryota > Metazoa > Arthropoda > Insecta > Diptera > Therevidae > Thereva > Thereva unica. Next base: position 204,801,145 of record OX465281.1, on the reverse strand, counting down.
GTCAGCAACTTTCAATTGTTTGTAAGTGGATGTGACATCCCCTTTTCGCCTCCGGTCGTCCTCTTCCCAATGAATACAGGTGTAGAGGAATCTATTGACTTTGCTTCCTGGTTTGTTGGGCAAGGACTTTTCGGAAGGAATGGCTGTTGGTCGACACGGAACCTATATTCTTGGTTGTCCTCTTCGGCTGTTTGGCAAGTGTTTCTGGGGTATTTGATGGGGAAATAAAGTGATGTTGGGAATTTATGAAGGCATAAGATATTTTTTTCGTAATTTGTAATCCGTTATTGGAAGCTGTGAAATACATATAGGGCTACTATTACAGAACTCATAAATTTATGGGAATACTCTAAGGTGGATATCACGTCATATTACAAATTAATTCGTATGTGAATGATTTTTAATGTTAGCATGTAAATCGCTGGTTAGATTATAGAGGTTAATTAACCTTAAAAATTCCTAGACAAAATAGTCTGGTCTACAGTAGCATAAGAAGATCAGATAGTTATTTTGATTGTCTAGGAACGTACTGATCTCGCTATCAAGTATACAAAAAATGTAAGGTGCCGTATTTTATTAAATTTCGGTAGCGACTCTGTTTTTGAATCATACACAGCAACTCGAAAATCTCATAAAGTAAAAGAAGACTTGGCGTCATATGGGAAGTGATGTACTTTCTAACGATTTTTTTTTATTTGTTTGTTTGAAAGGGTAGTTTCCCGCGATGGTCCCGTCCCCGTGCAATTTTTTCTTAATTCTGATAAAGGAGTTCGAATTAGTACAGGTTGAACTCGAATCCGACTACAGATAACAGGGAGTCGAGTTGTGTTAAGGATGACTGAGCTCGACTCCGCTCTGCTACCTGGGTTGAGTTGAAATTATGCACACAGACGTGAGTTCAGTAATTGAGTAGTTGAATTTAGTTGACAGCATCATCTCTGTGTTTTGTTTGTGATTTTTTGAAACGTGTAGTTGTTTTCTGTTTTCAACTCGACCTCAACTCATCGTTCAATCGGAAACCGGGAAGTAGGTCAAAATTAACTTTCAAGATTTTATTACATAGTTACAAGTGAAGCTGTAAAAGCGTATTAAAAATACCTTGGTTGCGGGCTCATTTTTCGCACATTTGTGAACACATTTTCGTTTAATTCCATCCTTCCAATTATGCTACAGCCCAAATCGAGCCTTGGTCTCCTGTAGGGCATTTCTTCATGATTGAAGGTTCCTTGCCGTAGCTCTCCAGTTCCGAATGTTGAGCTTTGTATCTGCGTCAGCCCTCACAGAGTCCATCCATCTCCTCCTGGGTCTGCCTACTGGTCTATTTCCCGAAATTTCTGCCACCATGAGCCATTTTGAAATACCGTTATCATCCATCCTGATTACGTGGCCGGTTAGTCTTAGTCTGTTGATTTTTATAAACGTTGAGAGTTCTGGGACGTCAAAAATTTCATACAGCTCGCTGTTGTATCTACTTCGCTATATTCCATCTTCTGTCGTTGTGACTGTCATGCCCAAGTCTCGCTGCCATATCACAGTACTGGTCGTATTACTGTGCTCTAGAGTAAAAGTTTCTTTTTTCTGCGCACAAACCTTGAGTGGAGGATTTGTTTTTGGGCATAAAAGGCTCTATTAGCCAGTAGTATTCGTCTAGTTATTTCTTTCTTTTCATCGTTTCTTTTTGTAAGTAAGGCCCAAGGTAGTCTGTTTTATGGACTACTTCTAGATTGTGTTCGTCTATAGTTATAGATATTTCCTCCCACTCAAAATCATCCAGCTCTGGATTGTTGCATCACCTTTGTTTTTTGTTCGTTGATGTTCAGCCCTATTTCCTTTGCCCGTTTCCCACGATATTCTAGTCATCTGCATATTCAAGTAGTTATACAGACTGTGTCGCTATGGATGCACTTCTCTGTACTGACGTGTTCGTTGTCACCCTTTCTAGGGCCAGGTTAAAAAGCATGAGGGCTAGTCCATCTCCTTGTCTAAGAACTTGTCGCACTTTGAACTCTTCTGTTACTGCAGAGCGCGTTCAAAAAACTTACTGTAGTTAACCAGCGCACTTTTTGAACGTCATAAGTTATGGAAGTGGTTACGTTGTAGTTAACCACGGTGTTTTTGAACGACAAAATTTTACCATAGTTAACCATAGTAAGGTTTTTGAATTCGCTTCGTGTCGTTTTCAGTCGACGTCGAATTGCGTGTACTGGCCCCTGGTTGATGTTCTCCTATAAGGGCTTCCACTATAGGTTCTAGTTTCTATTTCACAAGGATTGTGAAGATTTTGTAGCTGGTGCTGAGGAGTGAGATGCCTCTGTAGTTTTTGCAGGTTAATTTATCTCCTTTCTTGTAGATTGGACATATGTATAATCGTTTTCTTCCAGGCATCTGGTAAAACTTCTTTCTCCCAGATGCTGCATATGAGATCGTGTAAGGTTCTTAAGAGTTGCCGTCCTCCTTCCTTTAGTACCTCAGCTGCGATTCCATCGATGCCTGGGGATTTGTTGCTTTTTTGCCCTTTCACAGCTTCACGCATCTTATCCGATGTCGGTGGTTCTATTAGAATATTATCTTAAGTGATGATAACAAGTTGATTTCAATAAGTTTTGAAAATATTCGCTCCATCTTTCTTTTATGCTATCAAGGTCAGCTAACAGGTTCCCATCTATGTCTGCAAATATCCGTTCTTGGTTGAAAATTATTGCTAGTCCCGCGTGTTCGTTTGTGGGCTTGCCTAATTCTCATTGAGGTCTTCCTATTTCTGTAGGATCCTTCTGTTAAATATTCTCTCTTCTTTTGTTTGCACAGCTTGTCTGTAGTTTTTCTCTTTAGCTTAAACACTTCCATCCTTGCTCTTGTGGGCCTTGCGATGTACTCCTGATCGTGCTGATTGAACCAGTTAATTCTTGGGGCCCAGATCTCTTCTGCTGCCTCCTTTACGCTGTTTTTCAGTTTTTCCCATTTGTTGGTGATGTCGGGCTCTCCTCCTACTCCTTGTCTCAGGTTTTGTACGATAGCATTCTGATAGGCATATCTTCTTTCTTAAAGTTTTAGTTTGTCTATATCGTATCTTAGTTGTGTTTGCCCTCTGCGGGTTTTGGTCATTATTCGGGTACATCTAGTATACTCGTGGCCCCTCAGGACGTGGTCGATTTGATTATTTGTTACCCCGCCTGAAGACTGCCACGTCAACTTATAATATTTTTGTGTGGGGATATTATTGAACTTACTACAATTGAGTTCGGTCGTAGTTAGAGCGATCAATCCGCTATTGTTGTAATTGGTAGCGTCTTCTTTTCCTACTTCGTTTAATTCTTCACGGTATTATTGTTGTAGGCGTTGCAACTCCTGGTTGAATATAGAGTGTATCGGACGATCGAGCAAAATCACACCCAAATTTGTCAATAATATTTTCGTCATCATAAGACAGATTACGCTTCGTATGTTGAACTCAATTATTTTTCTAGACCTCTTGCAGGCCTTTGAGATCAAAACTACCCTAACTACACCGCAGGAACATTTTTCTGCCTCACATATTATGTATTTTAGATACGTTGAGAATTAAATTGACAAGGAACGGCCATTTTCAAACCAAGATAAAGCAAGGCTCAGAGATGCCATCCACTACGGAATAAAAACTTTCTTGAATTCTGCTGCATTTAATGGAATGGGAATAAATTACAAAAGAACAATTTAAAGATGAAGGTTTTAGGAATAAGAATTGAAATATTGAACAGAAGTAATCTTGAAAAATGTCGAATTTGCGAATCTGTAGAGTCGTTTTTAAAACCATTATTATCGTAACTTAGTTGTAAACCCTTAAAAGCGTTGAAGGTTCTTTTTGTAATTATGAGTTTTAATTTTTAATTTTGTGTAAAACACTGTATGAACAACAGTCCCGACCTTTAAGCGCATTATCATCTAAATAGAATTCATTTTCACAAAAAGCAGATTTACAGATTCATCTAAAGTTTTTACACAAATACAATTCCATATCATCAACTTGTGTTCGCATATCTGGAAGGAAATTCAATCTTCTAAAAAGAGGAATGTACAGACAAATCCTCAAAATTCTTTAATCAAATACAAAATTCCTTTTAACAATATTCCAGTCCGCCTCATATCCTGGCTTTCAACTTTAATTTCAAAAACAATCCACTCAGTCAGCAAGTAGAATGTAGAGATGGGGCCGCTATTTCAATTTGTTGAAGAGACTTTTTGCCGTTATTACATTACACCATAATTTACTATGAAATATTCAATAACATTTAGGCCCAAGGGCCAACTGCGTCTACGCGTTATTTCCCAAATGGGTAAATTACTGTGTAGTCAAAATTCGCAATACAGCAATACTCATAATAGCTTTGACTCCGGCTTAGACAACAATTTTCATTTTGCCCTTTGGCACCGGAATCATTTCGGCATTTCCATAACATGGGTACCAAGGATACCCTTGTGCTGTGCTACCACCCGAACCCTACAGAATTCTTTTATCCGCATGAAACTTACTTTCGCGTAAAACCAATAAAGTTTAGAGCAATTCAATTTTCAGTTTGAAATGAAAACGGAACCTTGCTCCCTCCTCCCCCTCGTTTTTCGGGGGCGACTCCCATTCTAGGGATCCTTTCACCCACTGGAGGAACATATATCTTCGATTAGAAGCTGTATTCCAGCGTGTACAAACATATTACCCCCCAGCTGGTATAAATTACACACAGTCATATGTAGGGGTCGTAGTTCGACAATACATACTCCCCCATTCCAATAACCTGCCCTATCCCCAGCAGAGCCCTTCGCAAGTGCTTTTTTATAATAACAACTACAAACATAAATAACTTTAAATGGTTTTCGAATAATCGAATTTTCACATCAGAACGATGGATGGGGCGGCGGCAGGGCGGCAGAGGCACATTTGAGGGTTCTTCCTGCATGTGTAATTCGTAAGAAAGCGTTTGAAAATTGCTTTTCGACACTCGTATATGGTGTACACACCGACGCACACTGCAGCACACCGACACGGATGGTATGAGCCTAAAAGGATAAATTTTTGCCTTTTTAACGAGTTTCGAATAAGGAGGCATTCAGGATTGAAGTGGGTACTAATGCCTCGGCTTAAGGGAAAAAGGAAATTTTTTCAAGGAATTACTTGTTCCCTTTGATTTTTTTAGGGTGTTCTTAACAACTTGCGTTGCGTGCTTTTAATTGCTTTAAACGCAGCGTGATCGCTTTTGGGGCTCGACCCCATTTTACCTGTCGATTGGCCCATAGTGAAGGGGAGATGGACTTAATGTCCTGGGGCGCTATAATTCTATATAATGCAATGATAGAGGCAATCACCATTAAAATCCTATAAAAATTAACTTTTACTTGTCACGTCGATGCAATTACCGTGACAAGGTATCACGTGTTGTTGGTAGTTTCACTAAAGAGACACCTGTGATTAAATGTTTACTGATTTTTTTTTTCTGTTGTGAGAAGTGACGGATTAATAATATGTGTTTAAATGGCTAAGTGCTATTGTGAGGCAATCGGGTATATTTTTGTATAATGTTACAATATCGATAGGTTTCAATCATTGATAGGGTTGAAATAGATATCATATCCTTACGTTTGTAACTTGTCAACAAGCTCTTAACAACTACTGACAATTTAGGCAGGGGCGTACCAGAAACGATTCTTAGGGGGGGAGATGAAATTTTATTCATGATCTGGAGATGATGTTATCTGAAATAGTACTGGGTGTTCAGTTAAAAACGATAGTAAAAAAAATTACTCTCTAAAAATAAAATAATTCCCCGAGTAAAAATAAAAGATGGCCTTACAACGGGCGAACACCGGCCATGTTTGAATCATAGTCGGGCATTAGAAGGATTTTTGTCGGACTGTACGGTCGTATATTTGTTGAGAAAAAAATCATGAAATCTGGGTCTTATGTCTTCGTATTCGAATATTACAAAAATTTTATCAACGCACTTATGGGGTTTATCCCATCCCATAATCACAATGAAATAACTACTACACAATTTGTTCACAATTAAATTACTTTATTGTTTTATATAACATGATTTTAGGAAACGTGGCGACTGGATCGATTCTATCGTTGAGCAAAAGTGACTCGATCGCTGTCCCCTTGATCTTGCTGGAACTTGTGTTCCTCGGGAGTTTTGTGTATCGCCATATTGATCTTCGAATTGTAGTTTGGCACTTTGCCGTTTCCGGTTGGGTCGCTACAATTAATGGTTTTATTATTTTTTTCGATTCGTTTTTTTTTAGCCAAATAACAAAATTTTCCACTAAAATATAAATCAACACCAAAATAAAGCTTGCGGTGCTTTCACAAACCGACGATTGGCGATCTGGTTTTCTTGGGTATTGATAGCCTTTAAGTATGATAATCAAAAGGCCGATTGCATATAATGAAAATGATCAAGTTCCCACAAACCACAATCAACAATACATTGTTGCAGATTATTTTTTTTTTTGGCTCATATTTACCGTCGTTTGGTCGTGTGTTCAGTACTCGGCATTCTTTTGGAAAAGTTTGGCCGTCGTGGGCCCGTATGTGCTCCCGTTATAAACTCTACGGCCATCATATACCTCTTAAAAGTTTTAAGGCCATCCTTTATTTTTACTCGGGTTACAAAAAAAAACATTGTTTAGTAAGTAATAGAGTTAACCCTTCTAATACAGAAGGCGCACTTCCTAGCTGAACCAAGAAAGGTTTACCTACTCAGCACAACCAAGCGCTGAGATGAAGTTCAACACTAAGCATGCCAACATAAAAATTAGTAAATTAAATTAACATGTAACCAACGCAAGCAACAGGAAACATAAGTGGTCACGTGAGATTCAAAAGATTCCTTTTAAGGACATCTTTACTAATGCTCACGCTAAAGACATTAATATTATTATTAACATTAATGAACATGCGGCTAACAGGTTCAAATCTGCCGTAATTCGTGTTAGAGGAGTTGATTTGTAAAAGAGGTGGTCCTCTCAGGTTATAACGACTCTCTCTAAACGATGCATGGCGACCTAGAAAACCTGAATCAACCTTTCCATTAAGGAGCGATTGTAAATCGCAAAATGCTTAAGGGGACATTCCGGTCAACTGGATTGAAAAAATCGAATTTTTTTTGTTTTGCTTAATCGATAGATATAACCCTTAAAAATAACATACCAAAATCCCAAAACGATATCTTGAACAGAAACAAAGTTACACCTCATTAAAGAGGAGTGCCTCCAGCAACATCGAAGCATGACTTAAAACTTCAGAGGCTTGTATCTCCGTTCGAGTAATTTGTTCGCTGCGACCAAAATTCTAAGCAAACGGTCAATGCAATATACCCTAAAATCGTTCTACTTGTTTGTCTTACATGTCATTTCAGTCTAATAGACTAATTTTTTTTTCCTTTTTTTATTCAAAAGTTATAACAAAAATAGAGGTGAAAAAAAGACCGAAAAAATCACTTTTTTTTCAATTGTCCACCATTTTGTTAATTTTTCGAATTTTGAAAAACTGTTCTATTACACTGAGCATCATACCATATAATTTAAGAAACTTTCATAATTTTTGATTTCAGGTCAACTGTGTAACCTAGAGGTTGGTCGCAAGCAGGACGTGTTCGCCAAGAACGGCGACCTTTGGTGGCTTGGAGGGGGGATTTAAAATTATTTTTTTGATCCGACAAAATTAAATTGTGTACTTGAAGGATCAATAAAAACTATAAAAAAAAGTTTACTTCAATTGCTTTAGTAGATTCGTAGAAAAAAATTCCTAAAAATTGACCATTTTTTGACTCAACTGACCGGAATGTCCCCTTAAATAAGGCAAGGTATATTGGGATTTTACTCATGCTTTGAACCTGCGAGTACATATTTTCTAAATGGAGTCAGCCAAGTTTCTGTTAGTACGTATACATGATGAATTGAACTCAGGTTGACCCCAAATCTAACTACATGTAGACGCGAATCGAGTTGAGTTAGGATCGATTGAGCTCAACTCAACTCTGCAACCTGGCTTGAGTTGAAGTTATGCATATAGGCGCGAGCTCAGTAGTTGTGTAGTTGAATTTAGTTGATAGCAGAATCCCTGTGTTTTGTTTGTGAATTGTGCCGCGAGTCGAAATATCAACTAAACTTGAACTCAACTATTCAACTCATCATGCATACATACGTTGTATGTGTTTCGTGAATACCCAGTATGTTAGTGGATAGTGGAGATAGCTCCCTCTCTAGAACAATTTTTTCAAATATATCGTGGAATCACCCCTGAAAATATTAGCCGCTTAGTCGAACAAAGAATTTTATTGAATGTCTGATGTCGTATACAAGTAGCGAAAAAGGGGATATGAGTATTTTAATTATATATAAGTATAATTCAATTGTATTTTTCTTGTATTATTCAGACCAGGACTTAGAAGTAAACCTCTTTCAGAATGATAGACCACAAATTCTAGTCGGAGAGATAACAGAAATGAAAATGAAGTATTTCATAGTCTTAACTCACCCGTTCCCATCTAATACTATCGCTACAGAACCCTGACATCGTGAATCGATCCGAAGACGATTTTCTTCTTTTGTTTAGAAGCTGTGGCAGAAGAAGTTAGAAAAAGAAGTTAGAGTAGTAAAGAGAGTATTGTAATAAGGCAGGCGAAATGAAAAGACAAAGGAGCTACTACCAGGTTTTTGGGCTGTGGTCTCTAGGTTGGTGGAGACCCACAGAAATAAATGAGGATTGATGTTTACGCAGAAGGAATTTAGAGTATGTATAAAAAATCAAATGAAACAGCGGAAGTAGAAATATTAGAATTGAATTCTTGGGCCGGTGAAAATTCAAGATGCATCAGTATAATATAAATTCGGAAAATAGAAATGTTAAGGGACTGCAACATAGCTTTGCTACAGCGTAACGTTTCGAATTGGCAGACCACGGGGCGAAAGAGCAGGGCCAGTTGAATCGATCATTTCAAAAACATCATTAGTCACACAAAAATAAATTTACAAGAAGTACAAAAAACATTGTTTATGCAACAATCCACATTTTAATCTCCAAGTATCTCTATAGAAATTACCCAGACATATGCTTGTTTAGCACGCAGCGTAGACAGATAGATGTCAATTTAAATATAAAACGAATTTCCAAAAAAATGTGACAAATATTGTTTTTGAAATAATCCATTCAGATAAGAGTGTGAAGCTTTCTGATTTAAGCTAGACGACAAAAGAGCAACAGTTAGGATAAAGACTAGATGTTTGGATGGCGTTGAAACAGACCGATAAGTAGTGAGAAACTGGAACACAACAGAGTATTTCCGGTAAAGATGCAGGAAGAGTTATAGGAAATCAAGGCTCACCATAATATGCTGCAGCTTAATAGAGTACGTCGACCATATATTAAATTAAATAAAATTTCCACGTTTCCAATGATCAAATTTTATATTATATACTTTTGTGAACTTATCAGAATATATCTTTTCATCTTCATGTTAGGCTGTTGTCTGAAGCTTCTTTGTGTAATGGTTACAGTACAGAGTGACCTAAAATCTGCGATGCCATCAGGCAATTGAACGATTTCACAAAGTTCACACTGTGATGGCACCCAGATATAATGACGATTAATATCCAAAGATTCCATTTTTTCACCACCTAAAAGATATTTTCGTGATTAATCGCCAGGACGAATCTACTTTTTGTCTGGCTATGTCATGATGTATTATAACATTAACTACGAGCACTTTCTTTAGTCGGCTTACGACTGTGGACGATAAAACATCATCGTCTGATGCATTATGAGTTATTGTGTCCTGTTCTTTGGTGTCCTGATACTGAGTCTATCATACTTAAATGTAGTCACCTAAAATATGTCTTCTGATTGTAATATGCACAAGATTTATAGTTGTGATATTAACATTAGATATTGGGGAGAATAGAAATAGCTGGGGAGGGAAAATTGAGTTAATATTTGTTGGGCGTTTGATGTACAAACCTTGATTAATATTCAAAATTACGAAAATTATAATATGATAGTTTAACCATCTGGAGGTGAATGAGGAGTAAACGATGAACACGGGCTTTGAACTCTTGCCAGTTGTATGAGTTCTTAAATACCTATTGTGGAAGGCTGGTCTCCTGTCAAGTTGCCAGAGCTGCTACATTTCTAGTGGAACGTACGTATTAGCCCCTAACATTAAATGCTTATAGTTCGAGAGAGACAGCAGAAAAATATTCAACAGTTGAAATAAATTTAATATAAAATAGTAAAATATGTATGAGTTTTGGGCAATTGAAACCGCACAACAGTTTTTTTTTCGAAAGCATGCAGCAGATTTGTTATGAAGATTCTGGTTGTAGATCTAAGGAAGTCTACTACTAGTAGTAAGACTGTTGTATTACTATCTTTTATATCATACTAGCAAAAATACACGTGAGTTGCAACGGTTTTCATTAAAAAAAGATTATGTGTGCACAGTCCGCGGTAGGAAAAAGGTATAATGAAAAAAGGACAAATCTGCAAAAACCAGGGATCGTAACTGTTATAACTTATATCGAAAATATCAGAAAATAATAATTATTTTGAGACATATATAATTGTAAATTTTTTTTTTTTTTCAAGTTTATGCTTCAAATTCGATTGTGGGCGTCAGGCAAAACTAAATTATTTTCAACCCTTAAGGGGGTAAAACTACCCCTGCATTAAAATTGTAATTGAAAAAAATTGAATTTTATTGTTTTGCAGTAAAATTTTATTTTCCATTTTTGAAACATTTGGAAAATTTTACTTTAAACCCTTTTTTAAAGGGGTTAAACCACCCCCAAACCGAAACAAAATAAAAAATACATTGAGAAATATTTCTTTTCGTGGAATCTTTAAATAAAGTCAAAATGCAGGGTAAAAACGACAATCACACAATAATTAGAAATATGTACCCTAATGTATTTGAGTTACTTCTGAATAATGGCGTTTTTCTACAATGACATTTAGGCTGGTATTTTCTAATAAAAAAAATTTCAAACACTTCTGTTGTTGACAATTTTTGCCTTATTTATTTTTGTCCAAAGATTTTTTATTCAAAAAATTCATTAAAAAAATTTAAATTGGTTTTATTTACGGGTGGTTTAACTTCTTTAAGTAGAGGGTTACAATAAATTTTCCAAATGTTTTAATAATATTTCATCAAAAATAAAATAAATATATTTTAATGCAAAACAATAAATTTCAATTTTTTTTAATTACAATTTTAATGCAGGGGCAGTTTTAAGGGGTTGAAAATAATAAATTTTTGGCTGATAATGCCTATTGAACCAAATTTCAAGCAAAAAGCAAAAAACAAAAATTTTTGCAATTTTTTTATATAAAGTTGATTCTTATAATTGTAGGGGTAGTTTTATCCCCTTAAGGGTTGAAAATAATTTAGTTTTGCCTGAGAGTATGCCCACAATCGAATTTGAAGCATAAACTTGAAAAAAAAAAATGTTTACAATTTTTTCTATTTGTAGCCGATTTAGGAGTGGTTTCAACCCTTTAGAATCACCCCTTATCATAAAGTTCGCCTTGATTTAGTATAAATCAACCACCTTCGCAAATAAATATTAAAAAAAGTGTATTTAATTGCATTAAGTGTATTTAATTTTTTAATATTATTGAAATAATCGCGAAAACCCCCTAAAAAGGGGTGTTTTTAAAATTTTAACGGTGACGCCCATGTTTTAGGTCCGCGGGACTCCGATTTTCGTGATCAGCGACCCCATAGACCCAAAGACCCCAAGTCTTCAAAGACTTTTATAGAAAAACTGGAAAAATAAAAATCTTAAAAAGACTTTTATGCAAGACAGAAAAAAAATAAAAGTCTTTTTTAACAGTTATTTTTGATTTTAAAAATAAAAGTCTTTTCATAACAGTTTTGAAAAACTTTGTAAATAAAAAACAAAAATAAGTGTTTTTAATGACCGAAAACTTTTTTAGTAAAATATAACTGTTATTTTTTATTTAAAAAATTAAAATTAATTTTAACTATTAAACTTGACTTTTATAATAAAAGTCTACAATTTAAAAGTAACCCCACCACCGCGTAGAACTCGCTATTCTGAGTATCCAGTATAAATTTTATGCAGATCAGACATTTACTATTTGATTTTTTAAGTCAAAAATACGAATATAACAGTTATTTACGATCCCTGGCAAAAACTGATTTTGGATACTTAAAAAAATTTAGAGTATGTTACAACTTTTTTAAGATTCGATAATGAAAAATTGTGTACTACTTGCACAACAGACACCTAGTCAAACATATTCAGATTCATAAGTTTAGATTTAGCTATAGCGGGGGATTAGGCCACCTGTGCAGAGCTCCCCTCCAAATTATTTTTTTCCAAAACAAAACAAAAAAAAACAAAAATCGCGAAAAGTAATCAATTTTACAAATTTGGCACCCACCGTGCAGCCCATAAATGCATAATTTGGTGGCCATACAAAAATTTAATAAATACTTACTCTTTACCTATCCTATTTCATTAACACTGGAGCTTTTCGTTAGCGCGCCACGCTTTTTTACATTTTTAAAGGTACATAGTTTGTTTCCATATTCTGGCTGGAACAATGGAAACTTTACCTTCAAAATTGGTTTTTTTTTACTTTTCAGTTCATTTTAAAATTAAAGCGTATTTTTAGTTTTTTTTAATCATATATTTATTTCTATTTTCAGTCTATTATATGTCTTCCGCCATTTTGTGGTGACCGCCATATTGGAATTTAAATGACGTCATATAACTTACTTTGTTACTTACTGTCATACACTTTCATTTGATAAAGGAGCGAAGTAAAGGAAAAGGTACACCGTCATTTTTCGTTAACCACCATTTTGAATTTGGAATGATTCTACAACGGAGGGCCTCGGTAGTCTAGGGTTAAGGCGCCTGACTGCTATCCCAGAGGTTCGAATCCCGGCCAGCCCCACGGTCCTTCGCCTTTTCCACTTCCCCACCTACTTAGCTTTCCTTCTTTCTTCTTCCCTCTTTACATTCCCGATTCCTCCTGTCATAACCTTCCCTAGTCCTTCCCCGCTCCACCAAGCGCATGTCACCGGTTGGTTGATGAGATTCAACTCGTTTCAGGAGGCATAACACTCCAGCGGGTTGTTCTCGATGCCCCGATGTCAGAGTGCGAAATGGTTGCGAGCAGGTGGAATAAAAATATATCGCGACTAGGTTGTGACAGTTCCTTCCCCCCCCTCTCTCTCTCTCTTGTGGGTAGGTTGTGACAGTTCCTCCTCCTCTCTCTCTCTCATTTCATTTGATATCCGTTCCCAGCGCGTTGTAAAGAAAAAGGTGATACCCCGTTTTGTGCTGGCCGCCATTTTGAATATGCCTTTCCGCCATTTTGAATTTGGATTGACGCCACACAGCTAATAGTATTCTACTCGTTATACTCTTTGATTTGATATCGATACCGAGTGGATTCTAAAGAAAACGGTAATCCGCCATTTTGTGTTGACCGCCATTTTGAATTTCGAAGGACGCCATACAGCTAATTGTATTCTACTTATCATATCCTTTTGTTTGATATCCATGTCCGGGATCGGGAAACACATTTCCGACATTCGGCCGCCATCATATTGCACTATACATTTCTTTTGTGTCAAATAGATAATTCCTCCGCAATTCCCTTTATAACTTCCCAGTTTATCCACATTGGGCTACTTATTCAACAAATTGGACTCTTTGCTCGTGCAGAAAGAGCCGCAAATAGCAAAGCAGCATATCTTAACATTAACACCACAGCATAAATTACTAAGCCTTAAATTTGCGGAAAATGTAATGTCGTGGTACAAGGAATGGAAAAGAATTATTTTTTCTGACAAATCAAAATTTAATCTGGACGGCGCAGATAAATGCCAATACTTTAGGCATTAACCTGATCTTCCTTTCCTTGGAGTCGAAATTTTGGAGGAGATACAGTAATGGTTTGGCGCGCTTTTTCTGCTGGCGCAGAGTCCAATTTGTTGGATAAGTAGCCGAATGTATGCTGCACACTACATTTCACTTTTGGACGATATTAAGTGTTATTTGGAGAGGATGCGCTTGGCGATAATTGGACCTTTCATTATAATAGTGCACTTATCCATAAATCAGCTACTATGAAGTGGTTTGAGGAGCAAAAAAGTCCAGTTTTGGATTGGCTGCCACGCTCTCCGAATCTAAAACCGATAGAAGATTTATGGGGCATTGTAGTCAGGCTTATGGAAGGCGGTTTGGAAATATAGAATCGCTAAAAATAAGCATTTAACAATTTTGCAATTCAATTCCAGAGGAAATGCTACACACATTAGTGGGGAGCATGAGAAAAATAATTTTTCATGTCATATAAATCCTTATAATATGTCTTTATATTTTCTTACTGAACTTAAATCAATTTCGCACTAAAAATGCTTCAAATTTAAATGCTTTTACATTCGGTATGCTTTTTACCGTTATTAAAAGAGCTAGCGATGTAATTTTTTTACCTCTTATTCGCAATCCCTAGAAAGGCAACTATGTTAAAATTCATGTCTCTACAACCAAAAGGTGCTGAAAAACAAGCTCTGAAACATACAACTGCTGGGTGAACTTAAATCAATTTCGTAGTGTCGGTTGAAGTTTAACATGCTGTCTAAGGCAGCACCAAGGTCTACGATTTTATCATCATGGTTTAATAATTTGTTGTCAAGTTAATATTGCTGAAGCTGCGCGCTTTTTTTTCCAGGAGAAGGTTATTGCATAGCATTTGCTAGTGTTAAGTTCCAACTTATTAGAGTTGCACCAGCCTTGTAATGCATTAAGTTTCGTTTGAAGGAATGGTACATTGGCGTCGGACTTTATAGCGCTATATACTTTCAGGTCGTCTGCATAAAAGAGATGTGGTATATTTGTTAATTTGTGAGACAGATCGGAGATGAAGATGTTGAACAAGAACGGACCAAGATGACTTCTCTGGGGGACACCGGAAGTTACTTCGATTTCTTCGGATAAAAATCCTTGATATCTGACGACCTGTATTCTACCGCAAAGTTATGATTTTATCCATTGCAGGGCAGGGCCGGTAATTGCAAATTTGAATAGCTTAGTAATCAAAATATGGTGGTCCACGCGATCAAAAGCCTTGCTGAATTCCGTGTGGACGGCATCAATTTGATGGCCATTCTCCATACTACATAGAAGTTCAGAGATAAGAATCACAAGATTTGATTTCAGCAAGAGTTAACCCTTCTAGCACAGAAGGCGCACTTTTCAGCTAAGCATGAAAATCTATATATGCATACACATACATACATATATATATACACATATATATATATATACATATATAGAGTTTCCCTTCTAACACAGAAGGCACACTTCCCAGCAGGGCTGAGAAATATTTACCACTGCCGTGGCTCAGCTGAGACATGCAAACATAAAATATTAGTAACATGTAAATAGAACACAAATCCTATCTCTAAAAAGAGATTGAACATAAATTAAAATAAAAAGTAAGGGCATCCAACATGTAACCCACCAAACAACATAAAATGTAAGCAATCACGTGAGATTAAAAAGACTCCTTTTAAGGACATCTTTACCAATACTCACGTTAAACACATTAATATTTGAGGTGGTCAAACGCCCTTTTCTGAAACCCTGTTGTTGCTCGTTTATGTTAGGATCTATACAATCCTGTGCGAGCTTTTCGAAGAGTTTAGGAATCGTGGATAGGATGGTAATGCCTCTATAATTATCCACTAAATGCTTTTCGCATGATTTAAGGATCGGTGTTAGGTAGGATTTCTTCCAGAGCTTAGGAAAACTTCCTAACGATAGTGATTTGTTAAAAATTAGATGAAGGGGAAATACAATTTAATGATTTAATCCAAAAATTTCCACAAGTTAAGGCTCACAAACAAACATTTTAATATATTTCTAGTTTTTAAAACTCTTCTGTGAAGTTTGCGGGTCCATTTTTTCTCACTGCTATACAACATTGTAATAAATAATTTTACAATATAATATCATAAAATGTTATACCTGTTGTAATTGTTGAACATATATGTATGTAGGCCCCCTCATCTAGTGTCGCCCCATGCCGCCAACTTTATTAGTACGCCACTGGGTGAAGGTCGAGCTCTACATTTTTTTTTGTCGAATTTTCATGGAATGGCCCTTATAAAATATATTTATTTCTTGTATTTATAATTATGTACAAAAAATGTGTTTTTTATCTATTTTCCCCGTTTTATTTATATTCAATGCCAATTTCGGTCGCGTACCTTGAATTAATTAACTAAACCTCCACACGTGTTGATGTTCGTGAACATTGTCGAATTTCAGAAATATCATATTTTTTCAGCTGTTTCTATTTTCATGTTTGTACACGGTCGATTTCTAGTATAAATATGTGGTAGAAAAAACAAAACCACCAATTATTATAAATATGTTAATTAAGGAAAAATTCATCACAAAGTTCTGAGCCATACCTTATACACAGGTGTGTAAATTTTCTCTCTCGCTCAAAAACGCATAATTAAAATTCAAAATTCGGAAAAAGCAAAAAATGAAAATAAAAATTCACAATCATCATTATTCAGGTCTCCCACTCAGCGGCAGACATTTCAAATTTCAAAATGCCTCAATTAATTTAAATTCTTGTTGCCACAATAAAATTCTTGGGAGCTCTCAGATCTTTCTTAATTAAAATGTATCGATGCCGAACGGCCGGGGATCTTCACATTTAGCGTAGTAAAATGGGAATTTTTAATTAACAGTTATACGGGCTCCTCCAATTCTGATCCAATTTCGAATGATTTTAATCATTTCGGGGGCAACGAGCGAAAACCAAGGCGAACCCCAAGGGAGGCCCCCCTGTGAAACCAATTCACACGACCCACCCTAATTTTCCGCCATCAGAAATTTGTTCGGATTTCAATCAAGCCTCGTCCTGAATTTTTATCCTGCAACTCAAAGGATTCATTGGGGGAGGCGGGCGCAGCATTCTGCAATTAATTGGATACGCCGCTGAACTGTAATCTAGGCTGAGTGATAGCACTCCTCTGGGCGCCCGCCACCGACCCCGGCTGACCCGGCGGACACCTTCCCTAATTCTCGGCTATGTACTAATTTCCATGTTGTCCCTTTTCGCCCTCATCGAAAATAAATTTCTTTTATTTAAAATTTCCCAACAAAATTTTTCACCTGGGCGAATTTTTTCCCTCTTTTTATTGTTTACTTTTTTTACGTTTTTTGTTTATACAGTTTTGTCGTGGGCTCTTTCTTGCTTTCCTCTTCTCGGTCTTCTTATTCTTGTTTTGGGGGAAAGTTTGAAAAATGTGCTAAACTCAGTTAAGCTAACAAAGCGCAATTATTGTGGAGGGGATACTTGGAGTATTCTATTTTTATGGAAATTACTACTTTGACACGAATTGAAAATTTGATTATAATTTTCAATTTTTCTTGTTTTCCCCGCTTCTTAAATTAATTGAATTCGGGATGAGAGGGGATGGACGAAGTGAATCTGATTTGGGGGGGAATTATTTATTTATTTTTGGGTGCAGCTTTTTTGGGAACGCGGACAAGAATCGCTGATTGCTTCATTCAGTGGTGAAGGATTTTAATGACATGAAGCTTGGAAAAGCTTGGAAGGGAATTCTATACAGTCGTTTTCAGTTTACATATTTACATCCCAAAGGTGCAAGTTACACTATCCATCACTCGATACTCACATCGAAACGGTTTGTGTATGATGCGGGTATTACACTAAGCATTCATTTTTCTACCTCTTTTTTGTGTAAAGATTGTGATGCGTTTGTAGTTGTGCATTAAACGCGAATGAGAGGGGGAATTTCTCATAGTTTTCGCAGACCCCCGAGTACGATGTTATATTTGTGTTAGTGTAATGGCAAATTTTCTGGCTCAAAAGTGAGGAGTCATATGACGCATGAATTGTACTTCCCTGCGACCCCTTGCCTAAAAAACCGG
Organism: Thereva unica; assembly: GCA_949987705.1. NCBI lineage: Eukaryota > Metazoa > Arthropoda > Insecta > Diptera > Therevidae > Thereva > Thereva unica. Next base: position 204,783,163 of record OX465281.1, on the reverse strand, counting down.
TTTTGTGTATGGGGGTAATAAACGAAATGAATGATCCCAGCGGGGGAATTGAAGCGCTTTTGAACTGATTCTGAAGCGCTGAAAAGGAATGCCAATGCGCTTCCTATACATATCGCAATTCACTTCCTTTTAACACAGGCATGTCATCAGAGCGAAGCACTTATATTTTGTTATTGAAGAAGCGCAATCGAAGCTGAGTAATTGTAGCTCTTGGGAAGCTACTAGCTTTTGTTTTCACCAAAAATAGTGATAGCGATTATTATAAAAACCCCAAATTTCCCAACTAATCGGAATAAAAGAGAACTTGAGGCAAACAAAGCAAAAAATGGGAGTCTAGAGTGCGTGCTTCCATAACATATGAATAAGAAGCGCTGCATTCTAGCTTCTTTTGGCAGCGCTTGATAAATTTCCCGCTGGGATAGTGTAACTTGCACCAAAGTCAAAGTGGAAGTGCACTTCGAAGCTCTTTTATCGCACAGAAATTTGTATGCTCTCTGTTGCACGTAAGTTTCAGAAATTGTAGTGTAGTGACTTTGGGATGTAAATCGCATCGTTATACCCCAGTAGGACCGGTAAGCTTACAGAAGTACTGAAATCAGCACTTACTGGTAAGGGGTAGGCCTTACCACTCCCTTTTACAGCTTACTTTTACACACGATGTCATAGGAGGTAAGGCCTTACTTTAGTACTTACCTTAGAGTACTTATAGAACTGCTCATCTGTAAGGGGTATAGTAAGGCAGCAAATGGAACCTTGCAAAAAGAGCTATTCATGGGCGCCTGTGGATATGTGATCCGGTGTCGAAATGCTTTTATTTCTTCATCTTTTACAAATGCCTTTTAAGCAGTCCCCCAACTAAATTCTCCATTTCTCCAAAGCTCCGTATCGAATGAGAGCCGGGCTATTGAGTATGCTAATGTCGCATTTTATGTCGACGAATATAATTGCCCGTTTTCTTTCTTTCTATAAAATTTATGAAAGCTCCAGGAAAGCTCCCTTGAGTCATCGGGCAGACTCTCACTTGTTTGGGTATAATTCTGGACTACACCTTACCATCTGCCTTCTCTTGTAATGGGGTTTGTAAGGGCTCATCTAGCACCAAGAAAATAAGGAGTACCCCTTACCAGATGAGTACTTATTTCAGTGCTCCATCGGTAAGGCCTTCCTAGAATTCCTACTGGGTAATTGCGCCGACGTAAATTCGTGACGGAATTCCGCTGGCTTACTTGCGTTATTATTGACGTTACGCAAGTTCGTCGCGTGTGGTTTCTAAACTAATATATTTCGGTTAAGAACAATCAATGGTCTAGGGCAGTAATCAGAATGAGTTTGCAAAGGGATTTCTTTTTATTACAATAATTTTCCGGCTGGGGTTGGGCAGATTGTGTTGATGTAGGTGGTAAGGCAATACAATAAGAGGACGAAATTGGATTGGATTGGAAATGTGCCTTTGCAATGTTTGCAGCGAAAAATGGTTTCTTCGTCGAACCGATGCTTTTAAAAAACAAATCAACTCCATCCTTTTCTACTTTTGTATTTTTCTCGGGCATTTTTCTTAAAACCTTTAATCTTTTCTCTCTTCCTTTTACTATTTATTATTAAAATATGTCGTTTTTTGATGAGAACTTGGCTTAATATGAACTATTTGTTCAATATGATCCCTCTTTATTAGGTCACATTGCGACTCAGTCTGTGAATATTCAATATTTTCCTTGATTGTCGGAGGACTTAGAGTACGTTCCTCAACTGAGATATTAGAATGTGTACGTTCTGTAAAAGTACTATTAATCGTCTTCGGAGCCTGCTGACTTCTTGATGTCATGTGTTTTTCGTTGAAAATATGTGTATCGGATCTTACAATCAGGAATTACAAAATTGCAATAACGATTTCCATCCATCTACTTTTCATCACAACTACGATTTTCATCACAACTACTGGAATTATTTTTTTAGGTACACATTATATCAAGTACCTACATTTTTTCCTTAATTTTTTTAGATTTATGCCAATTGGGAAATCATTGCCATCTTTGTCTTCTCAATTTCGAAAAAGTCATTCCTGGATCACCACTATTACTATTATACGTGATTAATTCCCCATGACAAAGGAAGATAATCTGAAGATAGGGTTATTTCGAACGTTTTTCGTGGGTTTTCGAACAAAAATTTGTACAAGCGTTTGTTTTTTATCCTCTATTGTTTTTATATAAATACTTACATATTTACTGTATGCAATTTTATATTTGCAATCTGTATATTTGCAGAAAAAACTTTTAATTACTTCTATGATAAACTCCCAACTCTAAAACAGACTTTCCATCGCTGCAATATAACTTCAAAAACGTAAATATTTTTCAATCCACCACTTCAACCATTAAAAGAGTTTGGTTCCTGGGGTCAGACTGTGATTACCTTACCGGTGAATATTCGAACATGGTGAGTGGTAACATATGGTAAGAAATCAGTTTTCGAACGTGGTAGATTAACTTTTGGTTTGACCGGTAGCTATCATGGTGAATTCTCGAAAGTGCCCATGGCCATTATAAATTAATTGGTGTTGACGTTGGTTCATTTGGGCGAGAAGGCGATGTTCAGGGAATCGGATTACATTGCGTTATGTTTTAATTAGAGATAAAGCATTTGCCTTAAGGGAGCCTATGATGAAACCATATCCTCAAAGTCAGTCATCGTGCGATTTTACAAAAGCTACGTCTAATTATCGACATTCGCGCCCAAGAAGGACTACAGAAAATGGATTTGGGATAATGGCTCAATATTTCCATTTCTTTCATACCTCAATTTCTCTGGCACCTGAAGTAGTTGACAAATTAATTGTAGCAACCTGTATCCTTCATAATTTGTTGAGGAATTTTAAAATTTTATTCCCGGCAAAAAAATACATATTTAATAAAACACAATCATCTTTACCGAAAAGAAATCTGAATAGACAAGGCAACCCGGCATAAAAAAAGAAATTACGCTGAAGAAAGAAGCCGTGAAAAGTATAAATGGGTGTTTCTCTGTAAACTGGTAAATTTTTGCAAGAAATCTGTCCCAGTAACTTTTTTAAGTGAATATGAAAAAAAAATATACAATTAAATAGATATCTATCTGGTGGATAATAAACAGTAAGGGACCCAAATATATTTGTTTTATTTTAGGACTTATTGAGTAAATTTTAAAAATTCATATGTCAGAGGACTGTTGCATATATCAAAGGACTGTATATATAAGTGAAATGAGCATTTATTAGTAGTATATATACTTTAAAAACATTCCTCATGACGCATATATATAAAAATAAAACAGTCTTCTTTGGTAGTTCCAAGTTCTCTGTGTGGTTTCAAGTAAACTTGTGAACTTTTATTTCTTCCTTAGACACTTTCTTCTTTCTCGCGCCATGATTAAAAGATGGTTATAGACCTTAAACAAAGGCAAAAGTACAATAATAGTGCCCTAATAAATGAAACAGTCTCCTGTTTCTGTATGTAGCGGGGGACTGTTGACCGGGGACTGTTGGCAGGGAACTGTTTAATTTGTGTAATTGTTACGGTACCATAAAATTCCTTCATTATGACTTTATTTTGTTTTATAGAAACAATACAAGACATCTTATTTAAAACGATGCACAATAGAGAAAACTGGAACACTTTAAAAAAAGAAAAATAACACTTACTAGGGGACTGTCTAATGTTGCGTACCGATGCGCGCATGTGCCCCTCTAACTCTTGTAACACTAAACAAAATGAGGTATAGCTACTTTTGGTGGTAACAGAGCTAACTTCATGTCGTTCACGTTTCGTTACGCCCATTAACAAGTCTGTCCTTACTGTAGATGGCCTGATGCGTAACTCGAAACTTTGGCCGGGGACTGTTCATGAAATTCGGGGACCAACTTTAGGTTAAATTAAACTAATCAAAAAATAGTTTAAATAAATTGATATTAGAGTCTAATAGCATATCATTTCATATTGATTAAATTGTGTTATACCTATAAGTTAATTGTTTTTAAAAGATTAGTTCAATTAATGAACTCAATAGAAAATATTTTGGTTTGGGGACCGGCTAGGGGACTGTTTTTAGACCTAAAAAATACGTTATTGAAACCATATAGGTTTTTAAGTGAGATATTTTCTATATTGTATACTATAGTTTAGATAGTTATAAATTCAAATTTGCAGAAATATAAATATTTCTCGCCATAGTTTCCGTAATATTTGCCAAGGACAGCGATTTTACCACTTTGGTGAGAAACACCCAAATGGGTTCTTAACGTGGTAAGACAAATATGTTACCAGGTTGAGATAGTAAAATACACTATAAAAATATTCAAAAAATTAAGTTTCCCTTTTCTAATCATTTTTTTTTTTGCCATATCCTGCCAAATATTCTCTATTATTGATAGGTTTGTATAACACTTTAATTTAAAATTATAAATAGTGCAGTAAAAAAAGCATTTTAATTTGCACAGTCTGGTAACAGCAAGTTTATGATTTTATCCTGTTTGGGGTATCACCAGGAATATATTCATAAGTTTTGAACAAGATTCACGAAGTTGTGCTACTTTTGTTATAACCAATTAAAGTTTTTTTAGTGCGTTTTTCGAGCTTAAAATGTGAATAACTCCAGTTCTATAAATCGGATCGGGGCAAACTAAAAACCAGTATCTTTGTAATGAAATTTCCAATAATTTTTCTTTCTTTAATTTGGTTTCAAGTCTCTGAAGTTAAGTACATAACGTAGAAAATTGAAAAAACGAGAAAAAAAACAGAATTTCTTTTATTTTAGAACCCAAGGTGGTCAACTAGGCCCATTTGCATCAAACTTTCAGGAAATATACTTTTTGATGTTATAAAAAGACCTTGAAAAATTGGTGTCAAAATACTGAACCAATTGGCCAAAAATGCATTTGTTATCTAAAATTTGAAGTGCCCGCCATTTTATATGCCAGTGAGTCCAAAATGAGCGGTGTTCATGAGGAAACTCTTTGCTACTTTGGGAACCTAGGAGGGAATCCTTCTTTTTTGATGCCCTTGAGGCAATATGCTTTTTAAATGCTAGTTTGGTAGGGTTTAAAAGGCTTAGGCTATACAGTTATAATGTCTTAATAGCTCTCAATATAATATATTTAGTTTTCGTATAAAAGGTTTTGCATGTGTGCGGCCCTTCACCCACACCGTGGCCCTTCAAAAACACCGTACATTAGGAAACTTTTTCATACAAGGAGATATGTATCTACTACAACCTTAAAATAGGATTTATAATTCGGTATCTGTATATAAGCTTGATCTAAAATCACTCCAAGTACATTGCCGAGTACTTTAGACTGCAAATGCCTTCAAAAGTAAAGGGCTTGGCAAACGCGGAAAATTATTTTTCTTATTTTACACAGATATTGGGGCCTATTCTGTCGGTAAAATTTTATCATTTTATGTTGTGAAAAATTAAATGAGATCAAAGTAGTAGGAAAATAAAAAAAAAAAAAAAAAAAAACGATTTTTCGACTGTAATTTTCATAATCTTCTTCTTCTTTTTACTCCTTTAATCCCTCATGGGACATAGGGCGGAAACAGTTGCCCTCCAGCGGACTCTGTTTTGCGCGACAGCTCTTAGCTCCGACCAGGATCTCCCAGTTGTTGCGGCTTTTTCTAGTAGGGTTCTCCTCCACGTTGTTCTAGGTCTTCCTACTCGACGGGAACCTTGCGGATTCCAGTCAAGGGCCTGTTTGGCTAGATTTTCGTTTTCGCGTCGCAAGGTGTGGCCAACCCAATTCCATTTCCTTCGCCTGATTTGATCGTCTATCCTTTCTTGGCCGGCACGGCGCCATAGTTCTTCGTTTGAAATTCTATCTTGCCAGCGGATTTTTAGGATACGACGAAGGCATCTGTTGATGAAGACTTGTAGGCGCCCTGTGATGAATTGGGTGACTTTCCATGTTTCGCAACCATACAAAAGAACTGCCTTAACGTTGGAGTTGAACAGCCGCAATTTGGTGTTAGTGGAAATCACCGTTGATCTCCATATGTGGGACAGGCATGTATAAGCGCCTCGTGCTTTATTTATTCTGGAACTTACGTCTTCTTCTGCCCCGCCATTTTCGGTAATAATGCTACCGAGGTAGCAGAATTTATTTACCAGTTCCACGTCACGGTTATTCAGCGCTGTTCGTTCGTTGGTGTTTGCATTTATCCGCATTTCTTTAGTTTTAGTCGGATTTAGCCTTAAGCCTGCTGGACTACTTTCTGTTGCTAAATTGTTTAACATGTTTTTGAGGTCCTGGTGTCTGTGGGCCAGCAAACAGATATCATCGGCGTAGTCGAGATCCTTAAGGCGGTCTAACAAACCCCATTGTATGCCGCCTGTTCTACTATCTAGAGCGCCGACAAGGATGTCATTTATTACTATAAGAAATAGTAAAGGCGAGAGTAGGCATCCTTGTCGTACTCCTGAGCTCACCTCGAAGCTGTCGGATAATTTTCCATTATGGAGAACTCTGCATTTGGAATTGTTATATAGGGCTTTTATCAATTCTATTATTTTATCAGGCAGTCCACGTCGCCGTAGTGCCTGCCATATAAAGCTCCTATTGACCGAGTCGAACGCTTTCTCATAATCTACGAAAGCAAGGTAAAGGGGGGATCGGAATTCAGTAGACTGCTCCACTATTATTCGTAAGGTGTTGATATGATCAATACATGAGCGGCCCTTCCTGAATCCGGCCTGCTGCCTCCTAAGCGTTCGGTCTACTGCCTCACTTATCCTAGATAGTAATATATGGGACAAAATTTTGCCCACAGTAGATAGTAAACAGATGCCTCTCCAGTTGTCGCATATTGTTAGGTCCCCCTTTTTTGGTATTTTGACTATGATACCTTCCGTCCAATCCTCCGGAAAGGTACAGGTGTTCCATGCTATTTGTAGGATTGGCTGAAGCGCATCTGCTATGAGGCTTGAGTCGGCTTTCAACAATTCTGGCGGGATGCCATCTTTCCCAGCTGCTTTACCATTGGCCATCGCATGAATTGCGGTTACTATTTCCGTCTTGGATGGGGCCCGGGTGGTGATTCGAATTGGCTGTGCATTGTTGCTGGTTTCCTGAGGTTCCTGTGTAAATGAACCATTCAGGGCGGCGAAGAAGTAATCTCTCCATCTTTGGAGCTGCTCCTCGTCGCTGCACAGCAGCCTTCCATCCGCACTCTTAACGGCATGCTTTTTAGTAGAGTGCTTTCCCGAGAGCTGTTTAGTGATTTGGTACAGCACCTTACTGTTACCTGTGTTTGCCGCGTTTTCCGCTTTTTCTGCGAGCTCATTTATCTGCTGCCTTTTATCACGCCGGACACTTCTCTTTACCTCCCGGTGTAATTGGGAGTATTCCCGTTCCAGTTGATAACGTATTTCAGGGTCGCTTGTAGAGTTTACTTTATTTTTGAGGGCTCTCCTGCGTTCTATTTTTTGCCAGGTTGTGTCCGAGATCCAGTGTTGCTGGTTTCTTTGGACATAACCGATGCTTGTTTCCGCAGCCGTCAATATTGCGCCCTTTGTTCTACTCCACAGCTCTTCAATATTTGTGTCGTCAGAAACGTTGTGCTGGTTTAGTATTAGTTGTAGATTTCCAGCAAATTCCCGCTTTTTAACGCTCTCCCGCAGAAGATCTACGTTGAATCGTCTACGGTTTATAGCATCGCGTTGTACGTTTCTGATTGCGGCGATTTTAAGGCGAATAGTTGCTACAACCAAATGGTGGTCGCTTCCAGTGTCTGCTCCCCTGAAACTCCTGACATCCTCAAGGATAGTTCTCCATCTGCGGCTGACGGCCACATGATCTATCTGATTTCTCGTCCTACCATCGGGCGATACCCAGGTCTCTTTGTGTATCTTCTTGTGACAAAAGTAAGTTCCACCTACCATAAGTTGGTGGGAGCTACAGAAGTCAACGAAAAGCTCACCATTGTTATTGGTAACTTGGCTTAGACCTTGATTTCCAATTGTTTGTTCAAGGCCGGTGTTGTCACGGCCGATCTGTGCGTTTAAGTCACCCATTAATACAATGAAGTCTCCCCTTGGAATAGAGCGAAAAACCTCATTCAGCCGCAAATAGAACTCGTCTTTGATGTCATCTTCAGCGTCCTCAGTTGGAGCATAGCATTGGACTACCGTAGTACTTCTTAGTCTGGTACGCAGGCGCACGGTAATAATCCTTTCAGAAACTGGTGACCAGCTAATGAGGCTGGACCTGGCTTCTTTGGTGAGTATTACACCAACGCCACTCCTACGGCTTTCAGTTTCGTTTCTCCCAGAATATAAAAAGGACTCACCATTTGGGCAGATATGTTCCCCCGCATCGGGCCATCTGGTCTCGCTAAGTCCCATGATCTTGATTTTATATCGATTCATCTCGTTGAGGACTTCATCCAGCCGTCCCTCAGCCAGCAGTGTTCTCACATTCCATGATCCGATTCGTGTCCTTGTTCGAAAAGCAAAGGTCGTCGTCGTGTTGTCCATCCGGTTCCGAGGCATTGTTTGCCGATTCGTAGCAATGGTGTTTTTTTTTATGGGAGCGGGTTGCTAACCCTCAGCCCAACCGACTTAAAACTCTGTTTTGTGGCGCAGAGAGTTCGCCATTCGCCCGTCTCCCGTTAGCTCCTTCCGAAGAAGTACCCCAGGGGGCACCGCGGGGAGGTGGGATTAGGACTTGCTAACAGGTCTGCTAGGTGTTTGTCTGCAGTGACTTTTCTCGGGTTTTGGCAGAGGTGGCAAATCGGGTACCACCACTTTCCGAGGTCTTTGTTAGCCGTTTGCCCCCCAATTTTCATAATATACCTGTACAATTGTAGGTATTTTATGAAAATGACAGTCAAAAAATCGCCCACTACCATGATCTTAATTTAATTTAATTTTTCATAACATAAAATGATAAAATTTTACTGACAGAATAGGCCCCATTAATTCAGAAAATCTTATTACCATTCCTTACAGCCGGGTCAAGTTACATGTTACATATGTACATATTTCGAGTAAAATGATTGGATAACTTTCACGGCCCAATGCCGATTTTTTTAGCAGAATGTGACGATGTAAAATCTTGTTAGTCTTCTTGCAATTTATTCGTTCATCTTACGGCAAGTGGCCTCCAAATTGCTTTAATCCACATCTTAATCCATTTGCAGACCTTGATCAATTGATTCCAAAACAATATTTCTTTTATGCCTGCTCTTTACATTCTAGTCAGTCCCAGCCCACTATTATCTCTGGCATGGTGGGTGAAAGTAGATCGTTGGTTTGAGAATAAAATAAATTACACAAAATGCATTTATCTCCATCAGCTACATTAGTTTAAACTTTCTTCTTTCATTTAAATTTGTTTAAAAAAAAAATAATCAAGCGTGACAATTAAGTCATAATATTCAAAAACGTCTCGACTTTCGCCCTTTATTTATAACATTTATGAAAAATCCCGATTCCATTCACACCAAAAACAAAAATTATAGAATAAATAAAAAGTTAGCCACAACCAACCAAAAAAAGTTAAAGTTAGAATATGTAAATCCACGCAAAGTAAGTAGACTGTAAGCAGATTAGAGGAGCGGGGCTTGACAATACTCGGTAAACATAAATAAAGTTTCTTTGGATAGCAATCGATTTGTAGGCATCTACAAGAACAACTTGGCAAGAACAGGTCTAGATAAAATTATGACACGGATGAATACCAGGTTCCCGTTATCCTTAATTTCTTAGAGTTTTATCAATTTTTCACGCTTTCATTCCGAAATTTTAGTTAATAAAGGTCTTTAGCTAAAAGTAATACTGGCCTTCAGAAAGAAATATTTTCTTATCTCATGTCGAATCAATTTAAGGTGCTTGGAAAAACTTCGATGTGAAATTAAGTAATGAAAGGAAGTAATAAACAAAAATAAACATCACAAAACTTTGTAGTATTTATGGACAGCACTCAATCCATCAATGTCAAAATTCTTTTTCTATAAATTATGACCGGCTAGCCTGCGCTATTTTTAATGTTCTATATGCGATTTGTAAGCAGATATTGGAAAAATGATTTCACAATTAGAATTGTTTCCAGGCGTGTGGTCAATCCTCAAAGGTACCGTGAATTATGGAAGAGCCGATAACCTTGAAACAAGAATTCTACTTTTGTTTTAATCGAAAGTGCAAGCATAGAAATGCTTAACAATGTTACCATCAAAAGGTGAATATTTTATAAAGTTACTAGGTGGAACCCAGTGCATTGTTATAATCATAGTGAAATAAAATAAGTTGTAAAAATTATTTGGACAAAGAAGATTTCTCATCCAAGTAAGCACCAAAGTGACTCTCATGGAGCCACTGCCATTGGAAGAGTACATCCTAGGTGCTTATTTTTGAAACCCAATTTACAAATCTCAGCATTGGGGTGAATGCTATAATAGTAATATTTATTGTAATTGAATGCTTCCATCTTAAAATCGAACGATTCTTAAAGCTTGAATTTGCGTCGGCCCACGGACATTAACTAATAACAAATGTAAATAAAAACATTCATCGTTGGTGGAATGCAATGTATAAATCCGCCCTAAAGCCAAGTCTAAGAGAGATGCGCACGCTCTTCAACTGGTGTTCCTTGTTTTCGACGTTAGAATGATTTTAAAGTCTGAATGATTTCGAAGTCAGTCAGAGTAAGCCAAAGTTCTTACAAAATAAATAAGCTTCGCACATCGCGAAGAATGTTAATGTGGGGTAAGGTGGGCGCTCAGCCCTTTGCGTAGCACGTTGTAAAATATACACTTTGATCATTTTCAAGATGAACTACCAAATGAACCACTTCTTTCAGTGAAAAAGAAAAGTTTGCCATATCTCTTTATTACTGCTAACATAACGTCCCATTCGATACTGTGTTATTTCGTCGATCGTATTTGCATTCTTATTTATCTCCACAGCCCAATTCCAGCCTTGGCCTCCATCGGCTTCTTCCTCCAGACGTCTCTCTGCACAGCAGCTTGTCTCCAGTTTCTTGTGTTGAGCAGTTTTGCTGCTTCGGCCTTAACATTGTCTTCCCACTTTGACCGTGGTTTGCCAACTGGTCTTTTGCCATCTGGTAGTAGGTACAGGTTTTTTTTTGTATCCTTGGTATCCTGGATTCTTTGGACATGACCGGCCCAACGTAAACGCCATACCTTGGCATGGGTCGAAAGTATACACTCTTTGTTTAAGTCGCACAATTCTTGACTGAATTAGCATTTTACTTTTGTCTGCATTTATTTGCAACCCTATATGTTTGGCTCGCTCTTCCATGAAGAAGAAGTTTATATCAACGGCATATCCTGCCAACTGTTTTGATTTGTTAAGCATGGTTGCGTTCGCATCAATGTTTACTTTGCGTATTACTCCTTACAGACAGAGACTAAATAGTATGGGTGCCCATCGCATGTTGTAGACGTAATTCTTGTATATGGCTACTTTCAATCCCCTCCAATCCACTTCTCAGCTTCGCTTTACGTTACTCGTACAGCTTCGATACAAGACAGACACATGCCAGATCCTGTCTTGATGATCGTGAACTAATGTTCAACTCTATTAAAAACGACATTGAACTTATTCTAGAGTGGGGAAACAAGAATCGTGTCGAATTCAACCCCTCCAAAACCAAGTACTGTCTTATTTCAAAGAAAAAGATCAACACCTCACCATCCTTGACAGTGGATGACGTGGAACTAAAGGCCGACCCATCCCTACACATCTTAGGCGTTAAATTAGCCAAAGACTTGCGATGGAATGACCATATATTCCAAATCGTCAAACAAGCATCCCAGTGCTTGGGATATCTTAAGAGGTGCAAGTTCCTCCTCCAGCCATCGGCCCGTGCTGTTATTTATAAATCCTACATTCGGCCTCTTCTCGAATACAGCTCCCTCATTTGGGGCGGCGTTCCAATAACAACCTTAGCATGATTAGGTAAGGTCCAAAAAAAGGCCCTTAAGTTAATTAATGACGATACCGTTTGCTCCACCATCGACCCCCTAAGCCACCGTAGAAATGTAGCAGCACTGACAAAATTTTATCGCTACTATCATAGTGACTGTTCCTCCGAGTTAAACGCTCTTTTGCCTCCACGCCAATCTTATACCCGCAACACCAGATTAGCCCACTCCTTCCATTCCCTGCCCCTGCAACTCCCCCTTCGGCGCACTCAACAAGATATGAATTCGTTTGTAAATAGAACAACTCGACTGTGTAATAATCTCTCACAGTCGGTATTTCCGAGCTCCTACAACATCCAAGAGTTCAAACGCAGGGTTCATTACCACCTTCTTCAATACCCCCCCCCCCTATCTTTATAATCCTTAACCTATTCCCCCCACCCCTACCCCGTATTAAGCTTACTGCTAGACATTGCACCATGACGTGACAAAGGACATGACGGACTAGTAGTACAAAGGGTGACTCCTGAGCTTAGTACTACCACATAAAAAAAAATAAACAAAAAAAAAAAATATGTCGGATGCTCTGCAACTCGCTAAAAAATTCCTTCCATCTTTTCTTTAGATCTTCGCTGCCTGTCTATAGTGCCTTCTTTTGCTCTACATATGACGGAGGAGTGTTTGCGCCTTGTTGAAGTTTACTTGTTTGGCCTCTACAGCTGTTTTACACTCCTCGTCGTACCATTCACTAGATCTGGCTGCGCGTTTGTAGCCTACAGTTTCCTTCGTGACATCTGTCAGTATCGTCTTTCGTGTTGCCCATTTTTCCTCAACTGTATCTGCATTATTTATTTTTAGACTTGGACCTATCCTTTCTGCTAGCGTTGCCTGACATCTCTCCAATACTGTCTGTTCTTGGAGGCGATCAACGTCGAGTTTCTTTAATTTGTTGTTTCTTTTTTTTTAATGGACAACCGAAATCTGAATCTAGCTTTAACTAGAAAGTGATCCGATTCACAATTCGCACCTCTGCAGGATCTTACTTAAGGGTACTGGAAGCCTCTTTTCTGTCTATGAGTATATGATCTATTTAGTTGCAGTATCTTTTGCTGGGAGATTGCCATGTGTATTTCTGAATGTTCTTTCTTGGGAAATGTGTTGCTGACATGCACATTTTTCCTTATTTTCCATATAACACGTCGTTGTCGTTTGATGTTTCGTGGAGACTTTCCTTTCCAATGGTCGGTCTGTGCCATTTCTCTCTTCCACTTTTGGTATTGAGGTCTCCTATCACCATCTGTTTTTTATGTGGCAGTGCTAAGCTCAGGAGTCACCCTTTGTACTACCAGTTCGTCATGTCATTTGTCACGTCATGGTGCAATGTCTAGCGGTAAGCTTAGTACCGTGGAGGAGGAGGGGTATTGAAGAAGATGGTGATGAACCCTGCGTTTGTACTTTTGGATGTTATATCGAGTTATTCTATTTACAAACGGATTCATATCTTGTTAAGTGCGTGAAAGGGGAAATGTCATTGGAAGGCGCCGTGCCATATACGTGTTCAAGCTTATAATAGAGAGTGACCTTTGTGGTGTCAGATTTCTCGTCCGTCTCCGCATGTATACGTTTATGATTGAAAGGATGGAGAATTTCGTTCGGAGTCGTATTGAACATAGTCGTTCACTGATTGGCTTGAACTCTATGACATTATCTAGGATTGACTCGTGTATTAGGAAGCCTACTCCTAAGTGATGTTCCCTTCCGCAGCTGTAGAATATCCTGTAATTGTCCCATTTCCTATCCATCTGATCTCTTGTAACGCGAGTAATTTTATTTTGCATATATCTGCTTACTTCGTCTAATAGTGAATTAACTGCTGCAGTTCTGTACACAATTTGCGTGTTCCATGTTTCGAAAATCATTCGCCGGAGGATCGGATGAGCGAATTATACCCCATCGGGTTAAGAAATCAACAGGTTAAAATTACCATTACCGCTTTACAAAACATTCCATTGGAAACAAACAATTATTTTAAAATTGCATAACGGAATATATCCTGTAATTTTTAAGTATATCGCTTAACCACATCTAGCTAGATATGACGCAGAACAAAAACATTATCCCCTCCACTCATACTCAAGTCATATAAGCCATTTACGAGAGCCCTTAACCAAGGCCGTACCCAGAGGGGGGGTCAGAGGGGTTGAAACCCCCCCCGAAATTTTTCAGAAATAAGTATTTTCAAACACAAGTTTTCCTGAATTAAAGAGAATGATATTTTCTTGATATTTTGCTATCTGTAAGTAAAGTATTTCATAATTTAATTAATTAATGGTGTTTATGAATTGAACTGGCAACTGGCCTGGCCAACAGGTCTCGCGAGGCCTACTCTGCATATATTAATTCTGTTGGTGATAGTATCATAAGTGATCCTAAAAAATTCTTTGATTACGTTACCTAACATTCTTGAACAATCTTGATATCAAAAAAGGTAATTGTCCCGACAATCTCCCTCCTATCTATTTTCCTTCAGTGCTGCTCGCAACATATCGCATTTCCTCTTTATCTCATCTTTAACAAATCTTTATCGTTAGGAAAGTTTCCCAAGCTGTGGAAGAAATCCCACCTAACGCCAATCTATAAATCCGGTGACAAGCACTCGGTAGACAACTATGCATTGCCATTTTATCATCAATTCCTAAGCTTTTCGAAAAATTGTTTATGACAGGATTGCTCCTCTTATCGATCCATACCTAAACGAATAACAACATGGGTTTCGGAAAGGACGTTCAACAACTTCTAACCTTATGGTCCTTATTTCCGAATTGCTATACGATATGGAGAGCGGCCATCAATTGGATGCTGTGTACACTGATTTCAGCAAGGCCTTCGATCGAGTGGACCACGCCATCCTAATCGCAAAACTATTAAAGTTTGGTAAATCAGGTTCTGCCCTGGAATGGTTAAAATCATATCTGAACCGAAGTAACCTCTGGCGTTCCTCAGGGCAGTCATCTCGGTCCCCTTCTCTTCAATATTTTCATCTCCGATCTTTCCGATAAATTAGCAAATATTCCACATCTCTTTTACGCGGATGATCTCAAAATTTATAGTGTCATTCAGACCCAAACTGATGCTTCCTTCTTGCAAACAAAGCTCAATGCCCTACACGACTGGTGCACCATGAACAAACTGTAACTTAACACCAGCAAATATCATGCAATTACCTTCTCCCGCTTAAAAAACACACAGAACCATAACTATTATCTCAATGGCAGTTGAATCAGCTTGATCATATCGTAGATCTAGGCGTCGTCCTAGACAAAAAACTCAATTTCAACCTGCACTACGTTAATATAACTGCCAGAGCCAACAAACTTCTTGGTTTCATTAAGAGGAGAGCCAAAGAATTTGGTAATGTATGGGTCACAAAAACACTCTTCTGTTCTTTAGTCCACCCAATCCTGGATTATGCGTGTCCTATCTGGGATCCTATATTCCAAGTGAGCAGCAGGAGGATCGAATCCATTCAAAAGAGATTTCTTCTTTTTGCCCTGAGACATTTACATAACCCCCATGACTACCAAACCCTGCCGCACTACTTGCACAGGCTCAAAGGGCTTGATCTCATGCCGTTGTGCCGTTGTCTAGCAGGAGGAAACTGCTCATATCTTACGTTGCCTTTGACGTCCTAAGTGGAAAGCTTAAAGTGCAGTTTCTGTCGGACAGAATCAAATTCAATGATGTAGTTCGACACACACGACACACTAAACTACTTAGGGAATATCCACACCGCACCGATTACGCAAGGAACGAGCCCGTCAACAGACGCTGTATGGTTTTTAATAGCCACAGCTCCTCTTTCTCCTTTTCACTCAACAAGGCATCCTATAAAAAAATACTCAGATCCCTACTAACACAACCCCCTTGACAATAGTAGGTTTTTAGTAGCTATCAGTAGTTATAGTAATATTATATTATAAAAGACTGTACACTATGTTTTAATCTAATTTAAATAAATAAATTTTTTAGTCAAAATTCTCGAGTCAAACCATAGTTTTTTTGCCTCTAAACTCTGGTTAATTAAGAGTAAAACTCGTCCTAAAAATGCGCCATTTTACACTTAAATTTTGTCAATTTTCCTGGACCACCGCCTTACTAGGGGGTATTCCATACATCCCAGACCCCCCGGTGTTTTAACCCCCCCCGAAATTTTTTCCTGGGTATGGCCTTGCCCTTAACTATTAATTTTCACCGACGTTCTACATAAAGTACTGTTAAAATCTCATTAACATTTCTCCATTAACATCACATAACAATTTACGTGTAAACAATAATTTTCTAGAGGTATTATTACAATCAATTTGCACCTGTAAATTTTCCTTGACATTTTGTAATTTTCTTTGACATATACATACGAAAATAAAAAAATACAAGAAAAACAATAACTTTGCTCCAACTGTGCAAATAATGCGAAATGAAGAAATTTAGGCGCAGGCACGCACATTCCACTTTATGTACATCATTGATACTTGAGGAATGAAAATTTTGAGAGGAGAATTTTTGTGGTAAAAAGTTCATAATTTTCTTACAACTCCCGCTTTTAAGGAGGCCCTGGAGCGGCCGTAAATAGGCAGCTTTCAACTGTTGTGAATATCTAACCTCACTTTCTCGTTTCGGTTTAATTATTCAGGCTTATGGACCCACTTTTGGGCGTGGCGGGGGGGTGTGGAAGCTGGAATGTTGAAAATTACATTCCAGAGGTAAATAACTGCACATAACCTGTAATACCTGTGCGATATCACTGACAGCGACAGTGAGTTCCAGTACAAGGGGTGAGAGATGCTTTCAGATGATTAAGGTAGCGCACCGTTGAGATGGTACACCCCTACCTACCCACTCTTATTTCAGTTAAGCAGCACCCTCCAGATCAGGTTTATAATCCCCAAATGGATGATGGCTATGTATGTATATGTGCTATCCTTAATTTTAAGGATATTTTCGTTAATTCCATTGCTTGGTTAGAGCTTTTGATAAGCAACTTTAGCAGCGCTCCGTAAAGGATACGTGACTGTGTTTGACAAGATTTAGGACATCATGAGGGCCCACACATACTGCATCTGCTTTGATTTTGAAAATTTCAATTTCGTTCTAGAAATACGCCGTTCAAAGATTTTATATGGCACACGTGCTTCGTCCTTTTATGTCTATTTTTTTCCTTGACATAGCAAAATATATATAAAAAAAGGCAACGTTGGGGATTTTGATGATTTACTCTATGGTATTAAATGCCAACGTAAACGATAGCTGCTCTTGAGCAGTGAAGTTAATTTTTCAGCGCTTGTAAGATGATAGTCAAGAGATGATTAAGCTCCAATTTAAGGATGAGAACCAGCACCAAGAACGCGTTTTGAAGGTGTAACAATTTACTCGGCCTTTAATTTTACCGACATCTTTAGTCTAGCGAGTTTTACCCCTCTTACTCCATTTTTTTACGAATATTCCGAAGAAATTGTTTCATTTGATTAAAAACATTGGATGAGTGCTACTTACATGAGAGGGGGAACTGTCATGCCTTGAAGCAAGGACAAAGAAACTTGAGAAGAAGGCTTTTATCACAAAAATTTTCTTAGATTTAAATGAAAAAGGGAGCTTAGATTTTATCCTCGTATCTGCTAAATTTCAGCTATTAAGTGCTGTCACATGTAAATTCAGTATCAGTATTCTTGCGAAAAGTACTTTACTTTGTTCACTATACTTACGTCGTTTTTTATTAAACGGCCTAAGTGAAGGCTATATAAAAATCTTACGCATAAATATATTAAATATATTAAATTCAATAATTTTATTATACACTAGCGACTATACAGGAAACCCAGTGGGCCTCCTGTCCCAATCATAACGAAATAAAATAAGTTGGAAAAATATTTTCCCGACAGCTGTGCAATGATTTGGTACAGCACCTTACTGTTGAGCTTATTCTGCGAGCTCGTTTATCGAAAAACCTGCGAAAAACCTTATCCAGTCGCATATAGACCTCGCCCTTGATGGCGTCGTCTGCGTCTTCTTTTGGAACGTAGCATTGGACTGGCGTAGTACTTCTTAAGCAGGCGCACGGAAATAATCTTTTAAAAAAATGGTAGCTAATCCTTGAACCTAGCTTCTTAGGTGCGTATTACGCCAACGTCAGTTTCGTTTCTGCCAGAATATAAGAAGGAGTCACCGTTTGGGCAGATATGTTCTCCCGCATCGGGCCATCTGGTCTCGCTGAGTCCCATGACCTGGATTTTATATCGATTCATCTCGTTGAGGACTTCATCCAGCAAGCAGTGTTCTCACATTCCATGATCCGATTCGAGTCCTGGTTCGAAAAGCAAAGGTCGTCGGAGTGTTGTCCATCCGATTCCGAGACATTGTTTTCCGATTCATAACAATGGTAACCAGATTCTATGGTTACTAACCCTCAACCAAACCGACTTAAAACTCCGTTTTATAGCGCAGCGAACTCACCATTCGCCCGTCACCCGTTAGCTCCTTCCAAAGAAGTACTACAGGGGGCATCGCGAGGATTCTATTGGGTAGTTTTGCATGGGACCGCTGTAATAAAACATCGTGTAGCCTATGACAGTACCTTCACTTTACTCTCTACTGTCTTTCCGACTAATGTTTGCTGTACGACATTATAAAACCGTTAATAGTAACAAAAATTGTATTCCTGGGTGAGGTATTGAGTTCAAAGGTACTGCGGCCATACATTTGGCCTATTGTACTATAACGCCTATACCTCATATTCATAGGCCAGACCGCTTAAACAAGTTCAGCAGTCTGCCTAATGGTTTCTCGCTTAGACTTGAGTGCTCGAGCAGAGACTCCTCGAACAAAGAAACCCTGCTCCTCGCTATTGCAAGACACCAACATAGAACATCCTCTCCCAGGCAAAGCTTACATTTGGGGTCCTCCGCCCTTCCTCGCAACTGGTAATTTAAGGCACAGTGTCCGGTAATCAAGCTAACAAGTGTCCTCCTGACATCATTCCCACTGCGGCCTGGCTGTTTAGCCAGGGCATCCGTTCTTTCGTTGCATTTGAAGTCCCGGTGACCCGGAACCCAGCCAAGGGTAACTTGATTGAAAACGTCCAACTCATCAGAAAACGTCCTAAACTAATTTCGACTTGGTTCTACGGGACCTTAGCGCTCTAATTGCCGCTTGGCTACCAGAGACGATAAAAACTCGTTTATTTTGGTAGGCCCTTCTTAGATGTCGATCTGTGTACCATACTAGTCCGTCCGACAATACTTTAGGAAAAGTCCAGGTTAGCCTATCCTGTATGTTCACAGAAGATTGCTCAAATTTGGAGACTCTAAAAGGCATGCAGTCCGATAGTTTCCGGAATCTCTTCTATGATGTTGATTATTATAGAATATCCTCGCCCAAGACCAGCGCCCAAGTGGCCATTCTCTTTAAGCCACTATCTTCTTCCGGTGAAAGAAACCAGAATCGTTTTGTCGGGATTGACTTTTAATCCTATGCTCTAGTTCAGATCTGCTGCAGGCGCCTTGGCATGTCTGCTGCAGGCGCCTTGGCATGGCTCCTTCAGTTTCACCTGTAACTACTAAGACGACCTCGTCAGCGTAATTTTGGACGAAAAAGTTTCGGCCGTTGAGCCGCATTAGGAGTTCATCTATAATAAGGCACCAGAGAAGTGAGAGATAAAACTCCTCCCTGTGGACAACCTTTTTCTATAGTGCCCTCCAGAGCCCCCTCAACATGAGAAACCATTAGTTTGCGAGTTCTCAGCATAGAGTCAATCCAGTTGCAGAAAATGCTACTTATGGGCCATCCACACTACGCGGACTTAGATCCCACGCGCTTTTTGCCGTACGGCCTCAGTAAAAAGCGCGCATGAGCTTTAAATCGTGAGCAAATTGAGAAAACAAATCAATTTCCATATGAAAGGCCGTACGCGCTTCTGAAAAGCCCGTATTGTGTGGACGTAAAATGTACCTTTTTAAGCACAGCCTTTTGTCCGTGCAGTTTGGTCGTGCTGCCTTTGCCATTAAAAATATCACAAAAAAGGCCATTAAACCCTATATGAAAAAAATTGGCAAAAGCGCGTGTGACCTAAGTCCGCGTAGTGTGGACGCACCATTAGACTGTGTCTACTTAGAGCTCTAGCTATAGTATCAAAGGACGTATTGTCGAAGGCTCCCTCGATATCGAGAAAGGCCGTCAGCGCAACTCCTTTGTTAAGAGCTGCGTATTCCAGCCTGAGCACCAGAATGTGCTGTGAACTTGTTCGCCTGGTACGCATGCTGATAGGAGCTTAATGGTTGGTTTATTCCGAACACCCTGGCTTAGGTATAAATGTTATGTTGACGCTCCTTCAGACAGATGGGATGTAACCATGTGCGAAGGATGCCCTGAATATAGGAGTAGACTTAAAACTTCTGAATTGAAAAATTTAATATCAAAATTCCTTTTCCGTACTTATTCAATATCATTGAGAGAATGATCCTGAAATCCATTTTTGGTCAGTTGATTATTTCGTATCCAAAAATTTTACACTTCATATTTGCATTTCCATTCAAAGCCAAGAATTACAGCCACCAGTGTATTAGACGAGCGTTATGTTCTACAGATATTGCATAGCAACAGGGAGGTTTTATCAGTTGAAGCAAGCACTTAATCGCACAACCCACTCTAGCAAAATTATGACAAATGATGGAGCAGTTTAAGATAATCACTTTAAGCTACAAAGCGAAAAACATCAAATATTTACTATCTTCGTCACAACATTACTTTTATTACAATTTAAGCTCCAAAGTGACTTGGGAGAAAATCATCACAAAATAAATTTTTTATTGCCCTTGCATTTTTTATATTATACTTAGTACTTGCACTCCACTTGCCAAACAATTCACAATTATATTTATGTCTTCCTCCGAGCATTAACCTTTTACGTCAAAAGAAAAAACATGGCTTTTAATGAACATGACAATTTTATATTTGTCTATTTTTTCATGGCGCCCTCCATTTTATTTCTTTTTTTAATGTATTTTTCTAACCCCGTCATTGAATTTCCTCCTATCTACATCAGCCACATTTCATCCAGCAACGTGCTCCTCTCAGGCCGGATATATGTCACCTTGTTTTTCCCTCTTTTTTGCAACTCTAAAAATAACAGAATTCTCGGTATTGCACAAAGAAAAATAAATCATATCACGTAATAACAATTGGATTTACTTATCCAGATAAGGAGGAAGAATCCATGTCTTTTTAGTATAAGGATGAATATTGGAAGTTTTAAAGCTCTCCTTTTTTCGTTGCTGTCATTTGGAATCTTTTTTTTATTCGAACTTTATTCTCATATTTGAGGTCGTCCTCAACGACGACGTTCGACCGCAAATGTTCAAAAGTTTCATAAATTGATTCCTGCAGACAAATGCAATTTAAGTTTATTAAAATGCCAGGACGAAAAGCATAGCGTTTCTGGAAGGATAAACTATACGAAAAAATAATTTTGTTGTCCAAGACTTATACTATTTCACCGCTGCTTTTAAAGGAAATAAAATAAAAAAAATTGGCTAAGGTCCATATTCTCTTTAAATTAGATTTTCTCTTGTCTGGCGGATTAGAGAAAATCGAAGTCTGGAAATGGGCTTAGATTTTATAAGTGATACTCGTCAAAGTACAGAAGAAAAGTGCATGGTTGAGGTGGAATAGTGAACTGTATAGTGCTGAAAAGAGGTTTACATCAGGCATACATGAAGCAGGGCATTCTTCGAAAGCTCTTGAACAGGGCATAGAGGTCATTGGTCATTGATTTTTGCGGAACATTAAAGTCTCGAATCAATATATGAGTGCTGGCATTGTCTTATACAGCAGCAGTTTCGTTTTCATGGTTAGATGTTTGAATTTGAAAGGTCTTGATTTTGTTTAGAAGGTGGCTTTGTTGGCTTTGAGCAACCTGGTTCCATGGTATTGTTGACTGTTATTATTGATCCAAGTTAAGTGAAGGATTGCACCAGCTCGAATGACTATGTCGTGTCACATTCAGAGACACCATGTATTTTGTTATGCTTCCTTAATTTCTTTTCTTCTTCGAGCACTTCATCCAATGCATAGTTAGAAAATAAAAAACAATAATCCGCCCAGTTCTATACTACTGATCTGAGGCTTGGGCATTGACCAAAAACGTGGAGCGCTCTATACCTATATTATTATTTTATTAATTTTGGAACTTTTCGTTAGCTCCCTTCGCTTTTTTACATTTAAGTGGCTGCAGCAATAAAAAACTATTCATTCAAAATTATTTTTTTAATATTTGGTTCATTTTAATATAAAAGCTTTTTTTAGTTTTTTAAACTTTTTAGTCTATAAGTCTTACTCTTTCGCTTTTTTCAGATTTAAAATTTAGTCACACAGTTTACTGTATTCTGCCTGTCGTACTCTTTCATTTAATACCCATGTCGTTAGCTCGGTGGAGCACAATTGCAAAAATCAGCCGCCATTTTGGAACCGCCTTCTTCTTCATTTACAGAATGGTCAGATTGCATTTAGTATCTCGTTATACATGATGAGTTGAACTTAGATTGAACCCGAGTCCAACTACATGTAAATGGGAGTCGAGTTGAGTTAGGGTCGACTGAGCTCGACTTAGCTTCGCTACCTGGGTTGAATTGAAATTATGCATACAGACGTGAGCTTAATTGTTGAGTAGTTGAATTTCGTTGGCAGCAGCATCTTAGTGTTTTGTTTGTGATTTTTTGTAACGTATAGTGCTTTTTTATTTTCAGCTCAAACTCAACTTAACTATTCAACTCATCATTGTATGCATACTAATTATCACGAGCACTACGAATTTCTGGCCAACAACGAAAAAATTGCAAGTGTGCGTGTATAAAATACGAGTTTGCGAAGTTGGCCGCTGTTTGAAGAAAATATTCGTCTCATTTAATATTTTCTTTAAACAGCTTAAATGTGTGTGCAAATGTTGGATGTGTGCCATGTTAAACATATGAAAGTTCATTTTGTTCACAGTAGATTATGTGAAATGACACTCGGGATGTTTGAAGAATGTTTCACTTGTCGATAGCCAACAAATGTCAAAGCATTATGTATGCGCTGTTTGTCGAAAATTTGTTTGATGATTTGTTTGACCGTGGATGCCGAAGTAGAAATTATCTCTAGTAACTGGCGAGGAAAACTCGTTGATTGGTTTGGACAGTGTGCCAGAAAATCCAGTATGGTTTGCCACATTGGCCATATTCAACCCATATATGTATGTACTATTTTGAAAGTATGCTGAACTCTCGATGACGCTCGGCTTTTTGTCTCCAGGAGTTTCTCTTAGCTTACTGATGGTGGCTTGATCACATAGCTGAATATGTCTGCAGCTGTTTGGTTGTATAGAACAACTGTCTTGGCTCGAGTCTGATTTGAGGATGCAAAGATTTTTGCAATGCTCTCTCGGGAAATCGTTCGAATAATATTGGAACCTGATATTAAATTGCAATCTTATACCCTCTTGCCACGTCTATCAACATTTGAGCTGCTTGTTTCCAAGGGGCGCGACCAGGGGATGCCACGATGCCTTATTGTATCATTATATTCAAGTGTTATCATGCGAGCCCAATGCTTTCGACTATTTTCATGAATTTTTATTTTTAGACGTTTGAGGACTCGTCTGTTACCGGCATGAATATCTATAAATCCATCCGCATCGTCATAGACCATTTAAAAGGCGAGTGTCATTTTAACAAGTAGACGTAGACTAGTAGACTAGGTTCTAACCACGTCCAGTGCTACTTGACCTACGCAAAAGAATGGGAATCTGTCTACTGAGTATGTCTCGTACAAGTTTTAAAAGCCACTATTTTACTCTCTTTAGTATAGAAAAAGTTTAAGCGTACCGCGTCTAGTTTGGGTCCTTACAGGCGAATTGACCATATGGAGGCGCGCCTGTTGTAGGCTAGGAATGCCGGGTGAGTTTTATTTTTACTCAGGATGCCCGCTTTCTTTGTATGCCCATTATTCCAACGCATATGACATTTTAATTTAAATAATTTGAATTCTTAATTCGATTGGGTTTTGCAATCGCCATCAATAAAGTTCAGGGCCAATCTTTAGAACAGTGCGGATTGCTTTTTACATTGACTATTATATGTTGCGTGCTCTAGACATTGTGGTAGCTTGGAACCAGGGTGGGTCAGGCCCGTTCTAGTCTTGCCCTCCCAACAACTGAAGACCTGGAAGCTGAAAACTCGAATCCAAGGCAATGGAAAACATTAAAAACTATTAGATAGATTAGGCAGCAATCTCCGCAGTATACTCCCACTTATATAAAACTGTAAAAGTCAAGGTTTCAACCCACCAACGTCCAGAGTTACAATTTCAACATTAAAATTGCGTAAAAGTTGTTGGACATCATTCATAGGAAATTTTCCAAGCTTTCCACTTTTGCAAAAAATAAATTTATTAACTACGTATTTTTTAGAGAAAAAGGTGGTTGAAGTTGAAATTTTAATGATAAAAACAACAACAAAATTTTGACTTTCACGACTCATAACTCTGGACGTTGGTGGGTTGAAACCTTGATTTTTACAATTTTAGATAGGTGGGAGTATTCCTCCTGCCTATGAAAATATCTAATAGGTTTACAAAAATACAGGGTAATATGTAAATAGCTACAAAAAAAAAACTCAAAACGCCCTAGCGGCTAAACCGTTACGATTTCCCCCTTCCCAACCCATACGATTTTTTGTTCGTCTATCCATGACCTATCCATAGCCGGGAGTTTCGACATGTTGGTCTTCTTCCTAACAGTAGTTTTTATTTCTTGTTCAAAGTAACCCACAACTCATTAATCGTAGTGAAAGTTCATTTATTAACACTTTTATAGAACTTGTACTATTACACATTTATTTAAAAGCTACAAAATTACTTTTATCTACAATTACTATTTAAAAGCTTTACTGCACATTTATTTATTATTCTATTTATCTTTATATGTTATACATATATTATATTATTGAATCCTTTAACTATTTTAGTTAATTAAATACACGATGAATTCTTTTCTCTTTTTGTTGTTTTTGTTTTTTCAACGAGAACTGTCAATCAATTAATTAATTAATTAATTTGCTCATTACTTGATGCAAGTCGGCTATGCTTTTGTGCAAAGTCTTTTGCAGTCAAGTAATAGTTGAGTAGTAGGACGATGTCCCTACAGGCATTTTCAGCAATACACCCTATATGTATGTTACATATACCGTAGACAAATTCGTGGGTTAAGAACTAGAGAAGCGTAAGGGCAAAAATACAAAAAAAAATTTTTTTTCGCCATTCGCTTTTTTAATCCCCATATTTTGATGTGCCAAAAAACTGGAACGATGTAGTGTGTAGATTGCTTAGTACAACAAAAACGTATAAAAACAAAAGATATTTGTTTATAACGGTAGGTAAATTTGAATTGTTTTTCGGCTCCCCTGAGAAGTTGTTATTTTGCCCTTACGCTTCTCTAGTTCTTAACCCACGAATTAGTCTAGTCGAGTAGCAACTAAAACTATTACAAACTACAACCTAATACCGTTGATCTTACCACTGTAACCATATTTCGTGTGTCAATACATTAGCGCAATACATTAGTTATTTTCAGTTTATTTTCGGTTAGCTGTGAAGGTAATAGCCAATATCATAACGAAGAGCCTCAATTTTTTCTCTTGACCTAAACATACCAAGCTATACTCATCTATTATTTAGAAAGAGCGACCAAAATGACCGATTTTTAATAAATGGCCGGTAACTTGTGTAGCGGCTAGGAAATATCCATTTCGTATAATATTTGAGACTGGAAACAATTAGTTTTTCACTAAAATTTGATGCTTGTCTGACTCCACTAGTATCTACCCTTTCCTAATTATAAAAGATAAAATGTGATTCTTTAAACACATAATTAATTAAGTTATTTGATTCAAAATTGTTCTTCATTATATCATTATTTTACAAGCCATAGTCATTAGCACTTGTTTCCAAATCATTAATCTTCAATGGCCAAACATTAATTTTTACTAGTTAAGTCTAATTTTTCCAAACGCATATGAATATGTTTACCTCATTAAAATACTTCGGGCAGCCAGAAAATAACAATGATTATATCCTTAAACAAGTTTTAAATAACTATAATTCGTCTCGTCTCAAAATTGTTTTGTTTGAAATTAATGAAAATAGTCCTGACAGTGACGAACTTGTTGTCGTTGTAACACCAATGTAAAAACACTCATTTTGGGCTCCACTTAAATCTTAATTAAGCCCAAGGAAAATTCTTAATTTGTAATGCGTGTGCTTATGTTAGTGTTAGTATAAAATGTTTATAATTACATTTCTTGGCAATTTAGTGGAAACGACATTATCCAAATTATTAAAATATTTTAATTAAGTTGACCCAGTTTCATTTCATCGCTCGTGTTTTTGTTGAGGGGCAGCAAGTCTGTAGTGTGTAGTTTCTGAACGCACACCAACGATTTACTTTGCCGAAAATTATTTTGTCCAATTCAAATGCCGCACTGGAATAAGTCTCTTGTGACACTTTGATGGGGATCGGATGTAGAAGGGGCGAGGCTCCCCAAAAACTTCTCATTAAATCTGGGATAAAGTTGAAGAAAATTATCTTAAGATAAGAGGTTTTTGAAGTCGGCTTTAACACAATAGATGCTTCTATATTCGCATACACACAAACCGACATGCAGAATATACACACTTTGATTAGGAGGAAGCATGTACCTATATACATAGAAACTCGTCCCGTTAAGGACCCTTGACAAAAATCACAAGGGCACGGAAATCGTTTTTTAGGAAGACTTCATTGCCCGCAAAAATATGTGAAAAGCCCACTGAAAGCCATTAAGCTGATTCATATAGACGGGGTTAAAAGGATCCTTGAGGAAATTAATTTTAGGACGAACAGACTCGCAAATGATGAAAGTCATTAGTATATTCATTGACATAAGGAAGGGACTGCCAAGGACTATCATCGGGGTAATCTGTGCAAGTTCATCGATCCGATTAATTAAAAGTATAAAAATTTCAAAATGGGGAAAATTAAGACCCAGGCCGAGAAAAACGCTATCCAACTTATTCTGAAACATATTTAGTTCATGGACAAAAACTTTAGGATTAATTAAGAACTACGAGAGGAACTGGGTCAAATTATTTTTTGCAGTGGTCTTTGCCTTTTTCCCAGTTGCAGAACAAATTTTTTGCAGTAAATCTTGTTTGAAAAAATATTACCGGGTAAGCTGTATATCGACTTTAGTAGTCTGAACATTTTTAAAGGACTCAGTTTAGTTTTTGTGATTTTGTAAAATAGTTAAAGCTGTTTTGAATACTTTTTTTAGTTTTTACTTTTTTTTGCTATTTGCTCATAGTTACATATATAAAAAATATGAGTGTGCTTAAGACCACACTTTAGAAGTAAAAACTTTTTACTTAACAACTAGTAATAGGTAATACGAGTGAAAATGACAGCACTCGTCAATAAAAGCTAGTAGTAGTTGTCCATCTTTTGACAGTTACTCACCAAAGTTTCAACCCTTTTGGACACGCAATTGTTATTTGACAGTCAGAGTTCCCGTACACAGAGTCCAACTCACCATTTCATCATCACTCACTCTCTCATCATTTTCCTGATAGTCTATCAAAACCCGAGTAAAAATAATTTAGTTGGTTAATTTTCTTAAAAGCGCACGCGTAGCGAACAAATGCGCATGGCACACGGCTATTTCCCCACAGACATGGATGCTACCGCCACAGGCACCAAGCAATCTTCCGAATGAGCACTTACCAAATCCAATGCTGCTTTACCTACGCAATTGAACGAAAGCCGATCTACTGAGAATGCTATTGGCACCCTTTATGGTGACCTAGCAAATTGCCCGTTTTCTACGTCCTATACATTTTTTAGAGAGCCAATTTTAAAGGGAGCAAGAAAAAATGCAGAAAAACATAAAACACATAAACGATTCGCTGTAAGTTAAAATAATTTGTAAGGGATAGTCCATAAATTACGTGAGGCGATTTTTGCGATTTTTCGACCCCCTCTCCTCCTTGGGGAGATGATGTGAGTTTTGGCTTGACTGATAAAACTCTTTACATGTGTGGACATTTGTCGTCAGTTTGTGCCTGAAGATCGAACTTTTAGTCAGTCTCAAGCAATGAATTTACGAAACGAACTCACGCCGTATCCAGTCGCATTCTCGCTTGTTCGCGGGGGTTCACGTCGTGAGTTTGGAGCTGCCTTAAGGCACAAAAATATTGGGGCGGAGGCGGGTACTGCGGCTGCTTGCTAGAGAATTTCCCATACATTAAATTTCCCCGCGCCGCCTGCCCATTGTGTCAGAAAATATGGTGGTCCGTGTATTTTCAAGGTTTTTCCAGCGACCAATCTGTTTATCCCTTTAAAGTTTTCGTTGCGGCCATGAACATTTTTGCATTTGAATTAATAATCTGCTTTGCTAAACTGTCTTCTTCGTCTGGTTCTTCGGCCTGCCAGGCGGATACCTGAAGTCCTCATCATTCAGACTGAGTTTTGTGTGGCCTTCATCGGGACGTGCCTGCCGACCTGGCCTGCTGGCGGCCTGTAAGTGAATGGGGGCCTTTTAAGGAGAAACAGGTTTTACTTAATTTAACCTAGTTTTCTAGCAATTTTCCGAGACCCACTCTCCTCTCGTGAGGTTGGGTGAGATTCGGCTCGACACCCTTCCCCTAAACGCCTCATGTAAGGGGTCGTCCATAAATTACGTGAGGTGATTTTTCGACCCCCCTCCCCCTTGGTGAGATATCGTGAGATTTGTCCCGACCCCCTCCCTCCCCCCCAGGTCTCACGTGAGATTTTTCAAATTTTATAAAATCCATAGTATTTACATTAAAAATACAAAATTACGGTCGTAACCACAGAGTTTGAATGTAGAACTGCAGGAAAGGCCTTCGCGTATAAAATCCGTGTACGTAACCGTAGTGAAATCTAGTTAATGGTGTGTAAAAAGTTCATCTGTGTGAATGGGGGGAGGGGGTTTGGGTGCAAGATTTTATTTGAGATAACTGATAATTCGGACTGCTTGCCCTCCTCGCTTTTCCGCTTGTGGTGGAAACACAACTACCAAAACGTGAGCACTCACCCAACATTTCATTACGCTAAAATTCGTCATGTACTTTCTGGTAGCACTAAATTCTAATGGCCTTTTCTACTCTGCAGCATTCGCGCGAAACAATCGAGTAATTTATTTGTGTAGGACTTACCCACATCTTAAGGGTCCAATTTACACACAGTTCGCCGGCAGGCCGTGGCCTGAAAGTTTTAGCCTTGAGGTCAAGTAATACCATACACTCACCGGCCGCCAACTGTATGGCCTGAAGTTCAAGAATGCCTACAGCTCAAGAAAGCTGACAAAAATCGAATTTATCGTCAGTTCGGGCCTGAAGATCTGAGCTTCTATTCACTCTCGAGCCGTGAATTGACAGGAAGAATTCATGCTGTATCCACTCGTAACAGAAAGCAAGGGGCGAGCTAAGCGTGAAAACCATCCACACTGGCGTTCGCGCTTGTTTGCGGGTGTTCACGGCGCGGCGTGAGGCTGGAGACGCCTTGAAGCTTTCGTTGAGACCATGAACATTTTTGCGCTTGAATTAATAACCTGCTATGCTAAGCAGTCGTTTTCACCTGTGTGTCTGTAGAGAATCATGATTTCATCTGCATGCCACGGCCTGTCTGGCGGGTACCTGAAGTATCATCCCTCAGTTAGACTGAGTCAAGCTTAGTCGTGCTGGTCGACCTGGCCTGACAGGCCACTGCCTACCGGCGGCCTGTAAGTGAATGGAGGTCTTTAGTGGAGAAACATGTTTTACTTAATTTAACCCAGTTTTCTCGGCATTTTACACTGTTTCTTTAAAAAAAATTTACGTGATATTTGCCGAGACCCCCCCTCTCCCCCACGTGAGATTTGGTGAAATTTGGCTCGACCCCCTCCCTCCCCTAAACGCCTCACGTAATTTATGGACGACCCCTAATTAATAGACGAGCCCTAATTTAAAATTGCAAAAATTATAGGGTGACTCTCGTGATAGGGGTCCAACACATCCCATGAGGTGGGTACTAATTGAAAACAAAAATACCTTAATTGAACACCGCGCTTAGGTATTCTAAGCACCCAGGCACCAGAAAAATCTGAACAAATTCCCCTCAAATGGTGAATTTGTTTCCGTATAATGAGATAAGGCACAGGCTGGATGACAACGCAGTAAACACCAGAACTGTGAATGTGGTCGGTTGCATTTCCAGGCTGAAAGTGTTCCAGAATCTTGTGGACGAGTAACTGCCATGCTCTCCAAGTGTGCTTTAAAATTTAGCCTCCGGTCGACCTAGGTAGCCTAGGGCAGTATGTGATTGAATGATCTGATTTTTTCCGTTTGCTAATCAGCACAGCTTCAGTTTAGTGCTCAGCAAGCGTTAGCTCAGGGCTTTAAGTTTTAAGACCAGACCGCTTTGCTGGGGCACAATTCGAGTATGGTAGGAAGGGAAAAGTCCATCCTGACCGAGCCTCCATATCAAAGGAGATCGTTAAACGACAGTGCAAAATCTACCCAGTCCTTGACACGATAACTTTACATCTTGTATTAGTAGGACTGAACATATAAGCCCATCCATTTCAGGAGAGCTTCCAGTGGCCACCACCAGGAGGTTTTAATCTCACTTCCACCAGTCCGACATATTTACGGCAGGTGCTTATTTAAATATTTAAATACAGGATTTAAATTGCTGCAGCAATTTTAATACTGTTGCTATTGACTTTGCTTTGCTGCCAAGACGGCCACAGCAATTTACTTTGCTTTGCTTTAAAATTGCTATTGCTGCGAGCACCAAACAAACAAATGCCAAGGTATATTGGTCCGGCTGCGAATGCTTCACATACACATAAAAAAAAGTTCTCGCCCCTCTAAACAAAGTTTCATATAAAGTTGGAATAAGAAAAAAAAGCTGAAGGAAATTTCACAGCCTTTAGAGCACCAAACTCTGAAAAACTGTAAGCAGAACAGAAAGCATTTCACAGCTTTTAAAGTCGAAGAATTTGCAGCCGGACGTGTATGCTCCCGAAAGCTTTTAAGTAATTTGAAAGCTACAGCATTCGCAGCAAAATAAACCACAAGCTTTTACAGTCTACAGCAAAGTAAGTTTAAAAATGTGTACTTTGTAATAGTGAAATAGTGATCTCAGGCCGATCCCGAACACTCTACTTCACTAGGGCCACATTCAAAACCTTGACGTATATCCAACTGCCTTGTAGGTCGTCCTGTTGGGGGCTATGGAAGCCCCAGAAATGTTTGGTGCGTTGAGTAGTGTTCCATCTTTAATAGTTTTTTTTTTAGGTTTTCTCTATATTGGTCCCTCGAACTACGCAAGAAAGGAAGGTCGTCCATGGAAGAGCCCTATCGTAAGTCTGGGAGTTTATTCTCTTCTTCTTCTCTAAAGGCTCAACAACCGGGATGCGATCCTAGCCTTTCGGAAGAAATGTGTAGTTCACTGTATTACCATGCAAAGGCTAACTCAAACCGCAGCTTCCCTGGTATCTGGAGTCCATTGTTAGTAGTACATTCACGCAGTACCTTTCATAAATGCAGCACGATTGCTTACACATTAGGATTGCGGTTTTTATCGAGTTTATTCTCTTTAGAACCGCCGTATTTGGTCTACTCCTGGAATTGACCTCGAGGTTTCGAGCAGGATGTCGTCTAAGGCCATGTACCATCCGTCTTGGAGTCAGTGCTACCTGCTTGTGTCGTGTTCGAGTCATATTGATGAGTATATAAACTTGGCTGGCTACAAACAACGCAAGTATGCTCCTCCCTCAAAAGCCGCCATCAAAATTTGCTCGAAATCTTTTTTTGCATTCACTTTGGCGCCCCTTGGCACCTGGCGCCTAGAGGGACCGCTCTACTCGCTCTACCTTCGGGCCGGTGCTGAATGTTCGTAATATAGCTGTGGTAGTGTAACCCAAAAATGGTTGGGTCTTCTTGATCCCAATATCTTAAAGCAAATTTTTACTTTCACTTACCATTACTGCTACTCCAACAATTTCCATGAGATTAAAGAACAGCAAAGACAATTCCCATCACTTATGCAATTCAAGAACGAAAAATGCTTTTGGTCTACTCGTATAAATTTCTATAAAAGATCCTGCGAAAGAAATTCCATTCCCCTATGACATATTGTAGATAATGCGCTACAGAACTAGAAGCAGATGACAAGCACAAGGGACAGTGTTCAATAAACCCGTATTTATTATTCGATAGCAAAGTGAAAATGGCGCCGAAAATTTCGATTTATCTTCCACATATCTTGATTTATGCTCTCGCAATTTCGTTTTAAACCTTCAATTTCAGTTCACTTGTCCAGACCCAGACAGTCGCGCCCAATATAAAATTATTGCTATCTTGTTGAAATCAAGATGCTTTTACCTTGATTACGTTGAAAATGGGTTTGCAAGGGACTTGAACCCAGACTCCTATTTCTGGCTTAATGGCTCTTGAACCCGATACTTTAAGATAGTGAATCTAAAAAAACACTTATTTTCTCAAGATGAAAATCTTTTTAGTTCAAAGCCGCTTTCAACACAAAAATGAATTAATTTATTAACCGAAACTATTTTAAATTAAAGTTCATTTCTTAGCCATATTTTGCACGTAAAGTGGAGGTTTCACATAAATTGCGATAGAGAAATTCGCAAATCAGCAAAAACAAAATTAAACTTTTTTAAAGTTTTTCACGCGGATGTTTTACCGCCGGGAGATAGTAACGTGATTGTGGAGAAAAATAGCTTTTTATTTTTATGTGTTACAGGTGTTTTTGCTGACTACACCAAGATGTCGCAAATGCTTGGGGGGTGAGAAACTTTGTTTTGAGATAAAGGAAAATTTCTATGACAGAGAAAACGGATGGTATTGTTTTTTTTTTGTGTTCGGTTTCATGATAAGGGAAGTTTAGTATTGTCATTTATAACCTGTCTTGTTTTTGTTTTAAATAAGTTTTCACGCTATCGTTTGCTATTATTGTTAATATTGTATGAAAAATTACAATCAAAACGTTTGAGTGTACTTCCGGAAAGATTGTAGCCACTCTAGTTTTAATTAATTTTACTGTGACTGAAAATAGTTAATCCATTCGTGAAATAATTCAAAAACCCTTTTGGATTGCGCATAAATATAAATCAAGCAAGAAAAACATACTTCATGATAAATAGCTCTAATGTCAAGTGTCGTTGGTGCCGGTCATTTGCGTTTTTATCGTATTTTTAACCGACTTAAAAAAAAGAGGAGGTTATCAATTCGACGTGAAGGTATTTTTTTTGGTCCTGTTTCCGCATAATTTTGTAACGCTATAACTTTTTTGCTTTTTTCTGTTTTTCTTTGAAAGGGTAGTTTCCCACGGTGGTCCCGTGCAATTTTGTTTTAAATTCTGAAAAAGGAGTTCGAAGTTACGCAGAAAAAACCGTTAAAATTAGTACACCTTGAACTTTTCATAGGAAGCGAACAAATTGTTTTATTGTCACAAAATTGATCTTTCTAAATCCATTCTGATTGTATTAATGTTGTAAAGATTTACAAACTCTCTGGTGAGAAATTTTGTATACTCATGCAGACTATAGGAATATTTTAAATTAAAATTAAGCCATATAACCGACTTTCTGAAAAGTTTCATTTACATATATAGTCAACCCACCTTAATTGTCATGCATGGCGCAAAGGTTAAATGGTTACTGGGTTTGATTCTTCAGTCTGCAGCATTTTTTTTCAATCGATTTTATATTCTCACAATATTTTTTTTTCATTTCCTTCGGGGAATTTTGTTTCATGCTAATAAGTTTTTTTATATTGCTAAGAAAATACGCAAATACATTAATGAAAAAACTATTTAGCTACTGCCATGATTCTTATTGACGGCGACGGGTCATACTTCTCGTAAAGATAGTCTTACACGCAACGATTTAGTTGTGCAAACTACAATGATTATGATAATGTCGAAGGAGCAGGTGGTCGATCGTCACCATTCACTTATGTGCATGCTGAAGATGGTGGCTAGAGGTATGGCTTACAAGCCATACTTTTTGGTTTGCGGAAGCCCAAATAGCTGAGTTCACACGCAACGATGTATTGCGCAACCTATCTGCACAAGTAAATCGTTCCATGTGAACCTACTTTAATAAATGATTTTTTTTATAAATTGCCTACAAAAATAAATGAACGGACCAAAAAGTACGAAATAAAATAAATATTTAAAAACCGACATCAGAAAAAAGCAATCCCGTGATGCACAAAACGATGAAATAATTGTTTGTAATTCCAAACAGAACCACTTTTGAAGACTTTCTCCTTTTTATACTACTAAGGTACTGTAAAATTCTTATTTACGCTGATGACATCAAACTATATGAGTAGGGAGTATGGAGTATAACAGACTTCTGCAAGCAGACCTGAACACCTTCTATTCTTGGTGTTCCAACAACAGATTGTCGAACAGTACAAAAAGGCTCTCCCTAAGCCTCTAGTCTATCACATAAAACAAAACAAAAAAACAACCTGTGCTTAATATTAGTAAATGTTAGGTGATGACTTTTTGTAGGAAACGTGGCGTTATAACTTATGACTATACTTTTCTCGACAACAAGGTCTCCCGTGCTAACTCTGTAATCGATATAGGGGTTAGGTTAAAATATTAGTTGTATTTCTCCACCCACATCAATTATATCCCCTCCCAGGGCAATTCTGTCTTGGGATTTATAAAAATATGGTCCAAGGAATTCAACAATTTTCTCCTCACTAATCATTTGGACGTATCTTTAGTAAAGCCTTTGCTTGATTATGACTCCCAGGTATGGTCTCTTTACTACTCCTCCCATGTTGGTAGAATCAAATCGGTTGAAAGGAAATTCGTCCGATTTGCACTCAGCACTTCTCGTGAGGTGACCCAGTTACTCTTCCGCCCTATGAGAACAGACTTAAATTGCTCAAATTGCGTCGCGAGTTGCTGACGTTATGTTCGTTCATCGCCAAGGCGGACTCAGTTTTAAGACGCCACACCTGATTTAGAGTGAATAACTACAACGTGAGAGTATTATTCTTATAATACCAATTATGGCAAGTTCGAACCAGTTAATCGCTAGTCCGGGCGCTGGAGCATTTCCAGTGGTTTTGGCGTGATGTAACGGACTTTTTTGGAGGAGTCGGTCAGAAATGACATCCCCAACCATATTTAGGGGGTGCGCAAGCATGAAACTCCCAGGAAACCGGTAGCCCAAAAACTGAAAAATTCACTAAAAATTCCCTGTTTTTTGACCTTTCTTGTTAAATATCTCTTAACGAAGGCTTCTAGGCGAAAAATTTGTTGGATATGTTTTGTTCGTTATTGGATTTGCTAAAACTTACCCTAAGGTGGATTTTTGAAATTTGAATTTTTGCATTGCAAAATAGCCGAAAACCGCGAAAAAAAAAGGACCTCACTTTAAAGTTATCACAAGGAAAGAGACCATTATCTTCCAATTTAATTTTGGAATTAGATAGTTAAAGGCATGATTAACGTATATCCAAAACCCGATCACGGTCGGTCAAATAGTTTTTGCATAATACATTTTGCAATTAAGTGAAGCGCCAAAAGAAAAACTCCCATGTTGGTCCTGATTTTTTTACGTATGTTCTAAGACTCTCTTTACAATATCCAATCATTAAAATTCTGGTTTTTAAATTTTTTTTTATGGTTTTTAATTTTTTTAAGATTTTTGGCAAAAAACTTCAACTATGGCGTTTTTTCGACAAACATTGCTAACTCGGCGACGCCAGGAATGCTAGGCGCGTTTCAAATTCGCTCGAAAAAGGACTCAGTTTCTATTGCACCAATTTAGCTGTTTTTTTTTTAATTTGGGTAGCGAACCGCCCCTCGTCCCAGCTAGTAACAAAAAAAAAATTCAAACAAAATTCGGCAGTTTTTCTAATTTGTTTAAGAAATTATGTTTAACAATATTTTATTGAAAGTTGTGCTCAAAATAAAAATGTGAGTTTACATGGCTGCATCAAATAATTAAATTTAGTTTGATGAAGACTTGTAAACTCACTCATAGTAGCATAAATTTTAGTTTCGAAATTATTCTCCGTTACAGCAGAGTTTATGGGATGTAAACAAACTCCACCGGAATTAATTCTAGCGTAGATTAGAATTGCCATGAATACTTTGACTGTCTCAGTGGTTCGTTTGATATACAATACAATTAGCCACTAGGGTACGCTCATATGCTCGTGGGGAATCCCTTGTTGTAGGCGTAGGGAAATTTGACATTTACTTTGTTTCCATGAACTGGAGTAGAGTATTCGCTGAGTTTACAGAAAGGTTTTTCCCTAACCTCCGCTGCTTTTTTCATGACAGTTCTGGGTTGAAGTGATAGATGAATAATTGAAGGTAGTGTCTCCGTTGGTATGTATGGCCAGTAAACACACTTAAACAAATACATGGGCAAAATCAAGCCTAATCCTGGCGTGTTTCGTGGAGTTTTCTTGGATTTAACGAAACTTTACTCAACCCACGTTTCCATGGGCGCTTACTCTTGGTTAACCCAGCGTAAACTCTGCATGGAAACTCAGTAATTGTTCACGTTCGGATACACGCACATAAATGCACACGAGTTGACAAATTTGCAATCCCAATTTCAAACTGATTTCGTAATAAACACGCGCACAAGCAGTTTTGCAATCAAATCGTTTCCAACCGGCAAAAACAATCGCACGTGAGCAGCTCAGACTAGTTTCAAAGCGGCTTCGTTTTTCTTAACCCGTGTATAAATTCCCCCTTCCGTACACGGGCAAGATCATGAAACAATTGCAGGTGCAACTGGAATTGCAAATCAGTCGACTCGTGTTCGGAAAACGATTGAATGCGTGGAACCGAACCATAAACTCCAGGATGATACTTAGGCGTCTTAACTCCGTGTAGATCGAAAATGGATAACGCTGAATTAACACTACCAAAAGTTCAACCACTTCAATACATTCCTTCCTAGAAGTTGAAGTACCTTAGGATTAAAGGAGTGCAATGCCAAAATACAGCGCTAGAATATAGAATAAGTGGGAACTTTAAAACTGCAATATTTTGCCATTACCAGAAAACCACCAAGATAATTTCACTTCTTCAAAACAAAAATATTTTGCTTCTGAGTGCCGTAATTAAAATGAATTTTTTTATAGTTTTACTTACGCTCATTTTTCTGCATATTAAGAAGCTGATTTAAGGAGAACCCGCTAATACCCTCTCCCTTTGGGAAAACTGCCTTCCTTCCGTCATCCTTAAAAAAAATAACAAACATTTTAAATATTGCTTTTTTCCCACTGTTCTTGGTAGCATGAAGAGCTTCATATACATTATTTTTCTAAACATTCGTTTTTACTGGGTATGCAATTAAAGTTATTTAATTCTCATAGCAGCAACCTCAGCATTTTCACCTTTTAACATTTGGCTTTTTTGCTAATGAGTTTCAAAGATAGCCATCTCAAATGGCCTTTTTACAGTCTCTCAACTTTTCATATCCATCTACATAATCTACATATACGTATAAAGCGAATAAGCGCCACCCGTAAGGTGACTAACAATGAGCCAGCCATCGTACTGCTACCTTTATCCGTGCTCAGGTATATGTGGTCGGTACCGACTGCAAACTAGTTCACAAGTAATTAACATAATGAATAGTAAGCAACTCCCTATATTCTTCTGTAGTGCAGATTTTGCTTTCCAGAAGTTTTTGTGAATATTTTCTTTCTTCTTCTTCTTCTTCTTTTTCTCCCCGATTAAAATTTATGAAAATTAAAAACAAAAGAAACTCAAAATTGTTTTATGATTAAATTTATTCCTTTTCTTTTCTACCTTTACAGAACTAAAACTAACTGCCACGAGTAGAAGAAGATGAGGAGGCAGTCACTGTGCAGAACCGGGAGGAAACTTTCCAAGAATTAAAAGCGGCACCATTCAGATTCGCCGTTCATTCACTATCGTCCGCCACTGCCCAGGTAATTATTCATAGTAGTAAGAACGATAACAACGAAAGCGGCGCGCTGCTGGAGACGGAGTGGTTTTGTCTTCTCAGCACTATTCGAGATTTCGCAGCAAACGCGAGTTCTGGGACTACAATGAGTTTTTATTTTGTAATTTTAAATTTTTATTGAGTTTTCTCTAATTGCAAGAATTTTACTTTCCTTTACGAGAATCATTTCATGCAATGTTGGATATTCCTACGTAAGTTACAGTAGATGGCAGCGTTTCAACCAACAGATTGTATTATAATTAAAATCTTTGATGTCTTCAACCATCTAATAAAGACCCACATATTTGCTTTTAACACGAATTTCTTTTCTTCTTTGATCCGCGGCTGGCGGTGAAAGCGGGACGTCCCCGCAACGGATACGCAGCGTGCCACTGTGTCTCCAACTCTATTCACGATTCGTTTCCATTCTTGCCGGTTTTTGGCGACGTCTCGAGCCTCGATAACTGACAATCCTTGATTCTTTAGGTCACCCTCGATATTGTTTAGCCAGGTTTTCTTCGGTGCTGATCGCGGGATTCGCCAGCCTAGGGGACGGTATCGCCAGAGAAGTTTACGTGGCAAGCGGTTATCATCCATTCGGCGAACATGTCCAAACCACCGTAGTCGACGTTTTTGCATTTCTTCTTCGATCAATGTCTGCTGATCGCATCTTTGTCTAACTGTCTCGTTTCGAAGGCGATCGCGGAGTGAGACACCGAGGATCTGCCTCAAGCATCGCATTTGGAAGACCTCGAGCTTCTTAACGTCCGGTTGGAGCAGTGTCCACGTTTCAGATCCATAAAGAAGAATCGGAAGGATCAACGTTCGGTAAAGGTGTACTCTTGTTTTGATGGAAATATTTGTTCGTTTCCGTATGCATCACTTGAACGAGGCGAATTTTGCTGTTGCCTGGCCGATGTGGCTGTTAACGTCGGCGGTCGATGACACTTTCGTTTGCTCAACCAATGATCATCGAGGCGAAGAACACTGGCCCTCGATCCGTCCGTTATGTGCACTTTGGTCCTTTCCGCATTGATTTTAAACCCGACCTCCAAGTGGTCCATCGAATGCTTCACGCATAATCGCGTTAAAGAGAAGTGTCGAAGCGACGTTTCCCTGTCGGACCCATTTGAATAGGGAACTCCACGGATAAGTCGCTTCGAACGCGAACGCTGCCGGTTGAGCCATCATATGACGCTTGGAGAAGTTGGATGAGTTTCAATGGCACGTGTTCGTTTTCCAAGGCTCTCCACAAGCTGGTCCAAACGATGCAATCGAAAGCGGATTTGAAATCGATGAAAACGACGACAGTTCGTTTGCCGCAACAAATTCTTTCTTCCATTAGCTAACTTATATTTGATCAATTCATCCTCGATGTGGTCTAAACCCACTTGTTCTTTCCGCCTCGATTGCTCTCGATGTTTCTTCAGCCTCGATTGTATGAATTTCGTAAATATTTTGCCGACGATCGAAAGAAGGCTAATACCGCGATAATTCTTGCACTCCCGACTGTCGCTTTTTTTTTCAAAATTAAGACAATGATCGCTTTCTTTCACGCCGACGGGACATGATCCGAATATCATATATGTGAGAATATGAAGTCCTTGTGATAAGACATCACCTCCGGCTTTGATCATCTAGGCGGTTACTTGGTCTATTCCCGGCGCTTCTCCATTTTTAAACGATTTTACTGCCGTCTTCACCTCGATAATTGTCGATTCGGTATCGAGAACTAATTCGTCAATTGTTCGATAATCACCGGTTCGGGTGCTCAACCTTGTCGCGAATTGTGGTTGTACAGCTGGTGGAAGAATTCTCTCCACCGCTGCATGCGCCCATTGGCAGAGGTCACGAAAGTTCCATCCGATTTGTAGATGTCGTTTGTTGATGTTGTTTTGTCGCCTAAACGCCGGATTGTCTGGTACAGCGCCCGGTACTCGTGTCTCGACGCCGGTTCTTCCATTTCGGCTTCAACGTTATTCCAGTACGGTTCTCGTTCCGATTTCATTTTTTATCGAGCTTCTTTGTTCAATCGTCGGTAATGCGTGATCAAGGTATCAATCTATGCATAGTAATCCCGCCTAATTCAAACGGGTCAAGGCTCCAACTAACCAAGGGCACCATTTCGTCCTTTCTTTTTATTTCTCCACCTGCGCTTTGTCGAAAAGCACCAAATAAAACCAGTTCTAACATCAAAATTTCATATAACTTCAAAAGTAAAGGCCGTAGCATAAAATTTGTCGCGACTTTATTCATAGCAAATTGTCCAAGCTTTCCAATTTTGTAAAGAAAAATATTAAGCAACTACAATTTTTTTGGAGAAAAAGGTGGTTTAAGTTTTTTAATTTGACGACAGATAACTGTGGAACTTGGTGGGTTGGAGCCTTTACTTTTACTGTTTTAGATAGGCGGCAGTATTAAGCGTGGATTGATACCGTATTCATGAAAATATCTGTTCGTCTATCCAAAGCCTAGCCACAGCAGGCAGCAGCGCCGGCCCTAGCCCTTGTTGAGGGTGGAGCTAGATTGTATTTCGGCGCCCTTTTTTCGACGCTTTCATTTCACATAAATTGTATTTCCAGTTGTCCTAGAAAAAACTTTTTTCGAGTACTGCCTGCCTGCCATTTCCTTACAGGATTATATCTCTCCTTTTGCAAGCCTTTATGGGCTGGGGCCCATAAGGATTTCGATGGTAGTCTTAGGGTCACAGTTCCGCCTGTAGCGGCAATAGAGGAAGTATGTTTTCTCAGAGCTGCTTCCCCGACGTTTTGCCAACAGCACCACCTTCTTTGGAGGAAATTTGGTTGTTTGTATGGCTAGCCCAAACTAGTATGGTTGAGATGGTGGAGAGAGTCACCTTCTCGTTAAAAGAGGCTTCTCCTGCCATCAGCCCAAAATTGCAGTGTTCATCATCCTGACAACGTCATCTCTGTGAATTTTATGCGGTGCACTTTGTGGAGTATATACACCCTTAGGGTCTTCTTTTGGATCCCTATCATTTCAACATAATGCCAGTGGGGTCTCCTGTTGTTGCCGCAAAGTACCCGATTACAAAAAGGCTGCGCGGCAGCTTGCTCCCGTCTACAGCCACAAGGCTTGTTCCTTCCAAGACTTAAGGCGGCTCATCATAGAGGGCGCACCAACCCCTACTGCCCTGGGGTGTTCTGAGCCCTGAACCAATTCGGCTACCGGCTTCGGTCAGAAGCGTCTCCGGATTGTTAGTCGCAAGCACGCCAATTCTGACACTTTCCGCTATTTGACAGAAGGTCGGCTTTGGAGACGTTCTAGACTTCAGTATGGGTGCGTCCGACTTTTCTGGAGGCTTTTCAAACCGTATGGCCAAAGTCTTCGCTCTTTTCACCGGGTTATTATTCCCTACAGAACATCCAGATGATCTAACCCTCTTCTTATTAAGATTATCGATATCTCTTTCTTCCTCGGGGGGCACGCAGACCCTACCAGCCTCTACACGGGAGTAGCTTTCAGATATCGCATAAAACGTTTTCGGGCCCCGTCTTTTGAAAGCGGTCGTTTTTTCGAGTCGCCTCTCCGATTAGGTGCCGTTACTTCCGCACGAGATCTAAGGAGATTTCCCAATGAAGGAGTGATCTCAACGTACTCCATCCCTGGGTTTACGGGCTCAGACTGCCTTCCCTGAAGAAGAATCCCGAAACTTTCCTTCACTGGGACCACAATTGACACCCTCAGAGCAAAAGCGGGCTAAAATAACAAAGAGAGCGAAAACGGTTCGGGGGTTTTTTTTAGGGCAAAAGAGGAATATTTTCGTATTCTTAGAGTAAAAATGGTATAACTATACTTCAGCGCAAAAACGGTGTATCAAAAAACCGAGAGCAAAAGCGGGTTAACTTTTTACTCCGCTTTTGCTCTTAATGAAAACTTATACCGCTTTTGCGCTGAACAAAAATTTAAATCGCTTTTGCTCTCAATAAACGCATCAAATTTGTTTTCATCAAACTAGGGTTGAAAACGCTGCTTTAGATTTTATTTTTTGAATTCTGCTTTTTCTTCCTTGTAACGTAATATAGAAAGTTCGCCGTCGCCTGGTCCCAAACCCAGGGTGTGAAAGGAGGCGGGTACTCGATCTGCTGAATTGACCAGGATCGGGAAACCGAAGAAACAGGGCAAGAGACCGTATTTTTCGAAGCGGCACCGACAGCAGCGTATCCATTGCTGGGACGTCCCGCTCGGACCGAAAATACTGTGGAAGAAGATGCTCGCCCTTTCACGCCAACTAACTATTCCTATTGAAACCCACTACTATCTAAAGCGCCTACAAGGATATAGTTTATTACTATAAGAAAGATTAACGGCGAAAGTAAACATCCTTGTCGTACTCCTGAGTTCATCTCAAAGGTTTCGGTTAATTTTAACTATATTAACACATTTTTGCTATTTTTGAAAATTTCATTTTTGAATACCTCCGGTTACCCGATCACCTTTAAATTTTGCACACAGCTTCAGCTCCGATGACAATGCAATATGGTATACTCATTACACCGTTAGATCCATGGCGGAGGTCTCCAGAGGACGGCTTACTGTTTTCTTCACGGAACAAATTTTGCAATCGATTTTTCAAATACTTCCGGATATCCTATCATTCTGAAATTTTGCACACAGCTTTAGCTCCGAAGACAATGCAATATGGTATATACCTTTTTTTTTATGTGAAAGACTAGAGTCTTAGGGAAGACCCTTTATACTGTCGACAATCTATTTTCTTCATATAGAGTGCAATGTCGAACAGCAGCTCTAGTCCGGGAAGGAAGGCACTGCCACAACCTACCCGCGATATTTTTCAGTCCACCTACTTCCAACCATTACTATTGCGACTTTGGCATCGGGGCATCGAGAAACAGCTCGCTGGAGTGTTATGCCTCTTGAAACGAGTTGAATTTCATCAACCAACCGATGATATGCGCTTTGGCGGAGCGGGGAAGGGCTAAGGAAGGCTATGACAAGAGGAATCAGGAATGTAAAGAGGGAAGAAGAAAGAAGGAAAGTTATGTAGGTGGGAAATTGGAAAAGGCGAAGGACCGTGGGGCTTGGCCGGGAATCGAACCCGGGACCTCTCGGATAGTAGCTAGACGCCTTACTCCCTAGGCTACCGAAGCCCCCAATTTAGATCCATGGAGGCCGTCTCAGGAGGGCGGGTTGAAATATTCTTCACAACCCCTTCGACATGGGTATCAAATGAAAGGATATGACAAGTATAACACCATAACCAATATAGTATGCTCAATATATCGTTTGGACCATGGCGGCCATCTCAAGAGGGCAGATTACCA
The DNA here is from genome assembly GCA_949987705.1 of Thereva unica. NCBI lineage: Eukaryota > Metazoa > Arthropoda > Insecta > Diptera > Therevidae > Thereva > Thereva unica. The sequence continues at coordinate 204,739,840 of OX465281.1, read as the reverse complement.
TTTTCTTCACTGCCCCCGAAACATGGGCATCAAATGAAATGGTATGATAAGTAGAACACCATAAGAAATATAGTATACTCAATTTATCGTTTGGTCCATCGCGGCCATCTAAAGAGGGCGAATTACCATTTTCTTCACCATCCCTTCGACATGAGTATCAAATGAAAGAGTATCATAAGTAGAATACCATAAACAATATAGTATACTTAATATTTCGTTTGGTCCATTGCGGCCATCTCAAGAGGGCGGATTAACATTTTCTTCACAACCCCCTCGACATGGGTATTACATGAAAGGACATCATAAGTCCAATGCAATATGCTATGTCTTTATATCCACGGCGGCCTCCTCAGGGGGGTGGGTTAACATTCTCTTCAGAATTCTTTCGACATGGGTAACCAAATGAAAGCGTATGATAAGTAGAAGAGACTATTAGTAATATAGTATACTCAATATATCGTTTGGTCCATGGCGGCCATCTCAAGAGGGCGGTTTAACATTTTCTTCACAACCCCCTCGACATGGGTATGACAAGTAGAATATCATAAGCAATATAGAATACTCAATATTGCGTTTGGTCCATGGCGGCCATCTCAAGAGGGCGGATTAACATTATCTTCACAACAACCGCGACGTGGGTACTACAGGAAAGGGTGTGATAAGTAGAATACAATAAGCTAATGGCGTCATTATAAATTTAACTTGGCGGCTAACATAAACTGGTGGATTGCCTAACTTTACAACAACCTCGAAATGGGAATCAAATGAAAGGACATGCCATGTAGAACAAAATAAGCTATGTGACATAATTCAAAATTTAATATGCACACCAGTTACATAATGGAAATTAATACGGTAAATTATTTAAAGTAAAATGAAAGATAAAAGTTTCAGATAATGAAATATAATTTATAGATGTTATTTTAAACGAAAAAACGCGGGTGTCATGCTATAGACAATAGTAGGAGTGTAGAGTAGCTGGGTTGAGAAGTCATTCGCATCAATCATGTATGCGCCCCACGTTTTTTCGTTTAAAATCTTACAAATATTTTCAAAGCTATTACAAAATCACAATCACAAATTTTCAGGACTATCTGTATGGGGTTAGGAATATGTTAGAGGTTCTAAATCTGTATGGGGCTTGGACACATTATTTTATTCTTTTTAGCTCGTTATAAAAACGTGCTATATTAAAAAGTTTTTTTTATCTAATAATTATTTTCCGTTCAGTCATGTCTTTATTGTGTAGTTAGATATTGGCCTTTAATTATTAAAAAAATTCAATTTTATTTAATATTTGGATTTCACAATTTCAGTTTCAAAAAGAGTGCTCTTTTCATTTTAATATTATTAAGTTTCTTTTTTGACAATAATATCTCCAATTCTTCAGTTTGCAATTCTGAATTTTTGAACAAATTTAAATTTTTTTTACAAAATACAAAAATTACTAAGTAAAAATAGTAAATTGAAAAAAAAAACATAAATTGCAAACATTATAAAAATTGAAGTTAGTAATAAAGATAAAAGATAAACATGTGAAAAATTTACATATGTCAGAAATGTAAAAATCCCCAAATATGTAGTCAAAATGGGAAAATGGCAAAAACATAAAACTTATCATAAACAATTACAAAGACTTTACACATTCAAAGTCAAATCTTACAAACGCGAAAATTCCAAAAATTCCAATATTATGAATAGAGTTGCATTGTATTTCTAGGAAAATGAAGAAAATGTGGTCTAAAAATAGATTTCGAAGTAATAATGTAGCGACGGAGGTATAAATAAAAACTGAGGGCAAAAGCGGTTTAAGTTTTCGTAGAGGGCAAAAACGGTTTAGAGAGTTAATTCGCTTTTGCTCTAAGACTTTTGCCGTTCCGTTCTTGCTCTGAATAATAGTTGAACCATTTTTGCGCTGAAATATTTTTATTCCTCTTTTGCTGCAACATCAAATATAACCCGCTTTTGCTCTGAGGGTGACAATTGACACCTTGAAGCTTGGATCTAAAAATATCTAACTGGCCTTGAAGGTCGCTCTTTTGGGAGCTGTGGGAGCCCTAGAAATGTATGAAGCGTTAAGAAGTGCTGCATCTTCAAAAGTTTTTTTAAGGTAATTTTATATTGATACCACGAGCTCGGCGAGAAAAGACGGTCACCCATGGCAGAGCTCCGTATCACCAATGGATAATTCAAACCGAAGTTCGCCTGGCAGTCCGCAACCGCAGTCTATCGTTAGTAGTACATTCACGCAGTACCAATCATAACTTCAGCACAATTGTTTACACATTAGGATTTCGGTTTTTATCGAGTTTAGATCCGCCGTATTCATCCATGTACCTCGAGCAAGATATGGCCTCAGGCCATGTACGATCAGTCTTGGAGTCAGTGCTCCCTGCTTGTGCCGTGTTCGAGTCATATTTATGAGTACATAGACTTGGCAAGCTACAAACAATGCCCTCAAAAAGTGCTATCAAAATTTTATTTTTTGCTCGAAATTGTTTTTCGCATTCATTTTTGCGCCCCTTACCACCTGGCGCCTAGAGCGACCGCTCCACTCACTCTACCCTAGGGCCGGCGCTGGCAGGCCGCTTTGCTACTTTCAGCAATACACCCTGTAGTATAAGTGGTTTTTTTTTAATTTGTTCTGTTATGTTTTGTTCTGGAACATTCAAAAAACGGCAAAGGAAACCATTTTCGTTTGCAAAAATTACGGCTTTCAACGTTTCAATTTTTTCTAATATTCAATGTACTATGTATTTTATTTTTCAACTGTCAACTTAAAAACCGCATGTGAGAAAAAGGAAATTTAAAATTTCCCTATGTGCTGGATATTGTTCTCGATAATTATCGGGGACAAGAGTTTGCTTGGAAGCTCTTCCAGCACACAACAGAACAGATTAAAAAAAGCAGCATAAAATACGATAGGATAATTTGTGAAGCTTTTGTGAGGCGAGGCAGTACATTTCATTAACTACGTTTTGTTAGTCTAAGTTTAATCTGCTGTGTAGTGTTAGATTCTAACGTGTGTGCTTTATTGAGTCTTGTCAGCAATATCTAAATTTGTTCAATTGCGATTAACATTTTATCATGATACTATCAAAAGGTGGCATTTGTATATTAAATAGACCGTTTGATTTCATTCGGTTGCCGAATTCCAGCACCAACGGGCGGTGTTAGAACATAGTTGGGGACAGGTTGGACTTGAATGGCGAAAAGGAACCCTAAAGAACCCTTCGGAACGGTTTATTTTTATTGTGCCATGATCCAGTCAGCTCTTACGTGCTAATTTACTTTAAAGTGGTTTTCTAGAAACTTTTGCAACAAAATCAGGATCTGGAGCCGACATGAGAATAATAAATGTGATAAAAGCGAATACTGTAAGGCAAGAATATTTATTATTTGTAGAAATATTTTCTCAGCTAAAAAAATTTTTAATTATTTAGAGATTCGTGCACCATCAATTTTTCAAGCGAATATTCATTATTAAAATAGCGTCGAAATAACAATTCCTCCAAAGCTAAATTTAATTTCTTGATTGTTTTTAGTACAAGAACAGCTTTAGCAAAATAAAATTGAAAATAAGTTACTCGGTAAGAGCTGATGAAATGGAAAACAACATTGATTTCACTAAGGACGAAGCTCAGTAGAACGTTCAAAGTACAGCATGCCGGTTACCTACAGTATTTCAACAATGCGATTTCACCTTCTTTAGTATTGTCCTGACTTAATACAAGAAGATTATTTTATAATTTGGGAGTAGTAAAGAGTACATTGCCCTTTGTCTTCTGTTCGATTTTCTTCTCTTCTCATTAATGCATGACTTTCTAGAACTGCTTGATGAGAAAGCTTCTCTGTAATTTAGAAAATCACGATTTACCTCTTTCTTGTAAAATCGGGCGATTGTAACTTGTTTTTCTCTAGATACATAACTTTCATGAATTGACAAGGCATCAATAATTGTAGAACTTCAAAGTAATTACAGTGCTTCTGTATCGAAATAGTTAAAATTACGACGAGGGTTTACGATAATTTCTTTAATGGTTTAATTTAAGCCCTAGTCCATAACCTATCGACCTACGTGCCCTATGAAACAATTAAAATTAAGATGGCGAAAAAGGAAGAAAATCATTATGAGCATGAGAAATTAATTTGAAATTTATAAAAGAGAGTTCTTTGCTTTGCATCATTTAAATGCGACTATTATGTCTGAGTCTTATTAGCTTTTTAAAAAAAAAAGAACTTATACAGAGGCTCTGTCCGTCTGTCCGTCTGAAGCCTACTTTCATCTCTGAAAGTACTGCCGCTACAGACTTGGGCCATATCTCAAAGTGTAGCTCTTGGTCAAAAGACCAAAAACTGAGAAAATGGTCTGGAAATTTCAACCAGAAGTATATTTAAACAACAAAAAAGAGATTTCTAATAAAGTCCATATATCGGTAGCCTAGAGGTAAGGCGCTGGAGTCCTATCCCAGGGGAACCAAGTTCAATCCCCGGCCGCAAAATGGTGAAATACAATTTTTTTTTTTACTTCGGTGTAACATGTTTTGATTATATTTCTCACTAAATTATATTATTTAATAATGATACTCAGGAGAACATAAACATTTATTTAATTAAAAGTGCAAAAAAATCATTTTCTTGAGTTTTTATGGCTCTTCGGCGGCTTTAATTTCGCGGAAATAATATAAAGTATTTATTTGTTTATATGCATATTTTATATGCTGTTCATTTTATTATAGTTTCTTTATAGTCGTGTAGGTGGTGCTGTAGACCAAAACAAAAATTCAATTTTATCGAACTTCGCTGTGGATTTGTCACAAAAAATATGTATGATTTAAACGAAACATTTGGTAGGTTTAAAACGAAAAGTAGATATCTATTTTTTACCAGGGCATATAAACGCTGAAATGAATGAAAATTTATAAATTTAATTGCACGAACAATGTATTTAAGACCGTCCTTATAGTCCATGAATATAAGGAAGTGATTTTTCTCAGAATTTTTAATATTTTACAAAAATTTTACAAACGATTTGCCCCAAATCTAAAAATTTTTGCAGCCCTTTTTTGCATATTTTTAAGTTTTTATTAACTAAATTTGTATGTATCTCTTCAGAATAACAAAACAAAAGTGGGATGTTGTGCCTAGAGACTAACCACTAATTACACTTTTTCTTGGTATTCTTTCTATTGAATAACACTTCAGACTGGATGACAATAAATTAAGTGGAGATTGTGAAGAATCGCGAAAACATTCAAACAAATAACTTGAAAAACTAACGCATCTTTCATGGAGATGCTGCTGAAAGAATTATACAATAATTACCCGCCAAGAATTTGAAAGAATTGATATATTTTAATTGCACCCCATCTATGACAAAGAATAGTGAGCACCATCTATGGCAATATTACATTACTGATTACTCTTCGTTTTACCTATGATTATCAATTTCCATAAAATATACAAAAAACATTTCATAAATAATAGAAAATCTGTTGTCATAATTCAGTTGTTTTACTTCCTTCGAAACTTTATACATATCTAGCATTGGAATGTACCTTTTTACGTAAGCATGAATAAATAGGTTTATTGCCACATTCCTACAAGTTAGTGTTTGGAGTAATGGGAAGGCGCTAGATCGGGGTGCGAAAGGACCAGGGTTCGATTCTTGGTGATGGCCGCAAACTTTTTTTTTAGCTATGATGATTTATTGGAAACTGCAAGCGTTTGTGCTCGATGCGTAAAAACTGAACTGACTGGTTGGCCATCTAACTAACAACCGGAAAAACTTTATGCTAAGGCATCGGACGTACACTTACAGTAGAGGTATATGTAGCTACACTAAAAATTTTCTTAGGACCACGGCCCTACATTAGAACGTCCTTGGGTTCGTTCATTGGTCTACTTTTGTATTCATTTTCTGTTGTATTAAAATAAAATATTTGCCAAAAACGAAATTATTTGTTTTCATATTGTTTGCATTTAACATAACACTCAAAAGTTAATAACTTTTGAAAAAAAGTTGATCTTTACAGTCGTGTTCCAAAAATTCAGATTTCAATGAATATCAAATTTTTTTCCATGTGAGAAAAAATAGTTTGTCATTTGTCCTACAGTGTAATTGTAAACTTTTCATACAAATCTGCTTTGATTCCTCTAGGTTTATTAATACCCATTCTAGTCGTTATTAGTAATATTCTTACAACCAGACATAATTCAAGAAGAATCACTAAAACTGTGAATGTTTTAGGTTCTGCTGGGAGACTTGAACTCTGAACGATGTGTTAGTAGGTGGATATACTATAAAAAGTCAAGCCAGCCCATAAAGTCGCAAGACAGTCTTTATAATATAAAGCGATCGCCTATGCAGGCAAACTTTAATCTGCAATTATTGAGAGAACCATTACACAAATGGCTCATGAAGGAGTTATTGAGTGGTCGAACCGCTCCGGGGTATCCTTCAACCTGAAAAAGGCAGAATTTATGGTTTTCACCAATAGGACAAAGATCCCCGATTTCATCCGGTTTAGTTAAGAAATTTGGTTTTAATTTTGGAGCTAAAGCTTACTTAACATCCATACAAAAGAGCATTAATCAAGTCAGCATATTTTACAACGCCAGTAAACAGACCTTATTAACATCCCAGTATAGGGAAGCTATTGTAATCGATCCGAAAATCGAAATCAAAATTTTCAACGTATTTTCATTTTTCAAGGTCCAAGAGCATTTTAATTGATTAGTTTTGCTTATATCTCCGGAAAGCTTTAGAATTTCCAAATGAAGTCATTCGCTTCCCAGTTTATCAGCGGCGCTTCACCACGCTCAATACAAATTCGAACACCCGCTTTAGTGTACGATGGAAATGTGTGTTTTCTAACGTTCAGGAGAAATAAATTCTCTAGAAAAATCTTGTGGATTTACCACTGTTATAATTATTTGAACTAGCTTCTCTCAGGATTACTTTGTCACCAGTTTTGATACTAGTTAATTTCCCACTAGTGCTAAACGTATTATACTATTTTGTAAGAAGTCAGTTTATTCTGTCTACGTTCATCATACTGGGAAGTTGATCGTGTGGACCGAGGGGGTCAAACCCACATCCCAACTAGTTTTGCTTAGTTTTCACCAGAAGAACAAACATAAAAAATATTAGGTGATTTGAAGCTCATATGGTCCAAAATTAATTAAAAGTTCGTTTATATGATATGCAATGAACCCAATAACAAAAGACTTCTTCTTCTTCGATGGCTCTACAGCCTAATTCGAGCCTTGGCATCCATCAGCTTTTTCTTCCAGACGTCTCTCTGCTCCGCAGGTTGTCACCAGTTTCTTGTATTGAGCAGTTTTGCTGCATCGGCCTTAACATTGTCTTCCCACCTGGTAGCCAACTGGTCTTTTGCTTGGTCTGGTAGTCTTGAGTCATCCATTCTTTGGACATAACCGTACAACGTAACGTAAACGCAGTAGCTTGGCATGGGTCGAAAGTTTACACTATTTGTATAAGTCGTACAATTCGTGTATGTAGCGTATTTTCCATGCATTGAGTTCATTGATTAGGTCGTATATCTTTCGGAGAAGCTTCCTCTCAAATATCTCCATCTTATCGGCGGATTTCTGGGAGATGCTCCGTGTTTCACACCCATACGGAGCTACTGTATGTATGATGGTTTTGTAGATTCTTAATTTGGTTTTTCTGTGGATGGCTCTGGATTTCATTACTGGCAGTAGTGAGAAGTATGTTCTGTTCGTTGCGTTTATTCTTCTTTGTACGTCTATCGTTTCATCGTTGTCTTCTCTGACTGTGGACCCCAGGTAGTTAAATTCGTTAAATAACGAAAGACTATTGTACAAAATATATAGAAGTCAAACTTTAAAAATGTATTTGTTAAGTATTTTTGAATATTTAGAGTTAAGTGCATTTCTAGTCACACGATAATTCTGAAATTCAATATAATAACAATGAAAATTACTAAAGCTACAGTGCAGATATGGACTAACTAATTCCCATTTATTCACATCATTAACCTATAGGCCTCAATCATTCACAAGCAGCATTGCTTACTTGTCATGACACAGGCGTTATTGCAGACCTATGTATGTCACATAAATCACACCTTGGTGAGCATCAGGAAAATAGTGTTTATTACCACCAGGGGCCTGTTGCCCGAAACTACAAGTATTTTTAATATAAGCGATTTTTTACAAGTGTAGATAAGCTCTATTGCACAAAACTACAAGGTTGTCCCTCAACTTACAAGTGCAGAGAGACAATTTTACAAGTGGGAAATTTCGAAAAGTGTAGGTTCAGTTAGAGCTAGACTGTAGAACTCTCAGCAAAATTTTATAGACAAACTGAGACGTGTCAGTTAATGAGTGTGAGGTTTGAGTTAAAACACCACACACACTCTGAAATGTTTTAAATTAAGTTGAACAAATTTTTTTTTTTTTGGATAATAGTGTTGAAAGTGAAGACTAGTGGGAATACATTGGTGAATATAAAATAAGTAGTTGTTAGTGATAACTTTAAAGAAAATGTCCGAGTGCCAGAAACAGTGATCAAAGAACTTGAACATAGTTTACCAAATAAATTAAACTCAACTAATAGAGCCAATCACTTTCTGTAAGACAGAACTTCTTCAAAGCACAACACTTATTCGGAACGAGTGCACAATGCCATCGTGTATTAGGACGCTAACTGAAATACTTCTTTGCATTTTTCGTTTTTAGCACTTTTAGTAAGTTCGTTACTAAAAGCATCAAACAATACTTCTTTAATCACCTTTATTTTGCGAAGAGCACTTTGTTCTGCGTTAGGTAACTTTACAAGCCATCTTTATAAAAAGATGATTTTATTTGAATAGAAATCTGTCCGAAATAATTTTAAGTCTAGTGAAACTAGTCATAAAAAGAGAATGAAATGGCATTTTACAATTTCCAAATTTTTTTTTTTTTTTTGGCATTTATTCGAGTACATCTTAAAATAAAAAAAAAATCTGGTTTAAATAGTTCGTTTACATACAATGTCAGCTGAAAAAGAGAAATGGCAAAGATGTAGAGAATTAAATTATGGATCTACAAAAATGGCACTGCAGCCTTAATCGATAAACAATACTGTTATTACCTCTTTTACGATACTGTAAAAGTACCTATTATGCTCCATCGCCTCTTTCGTCGCAGTATCGAGTGTGAATGGGCGGTCCAGACATTCTTCAGTAATTGCTCACTTGCTCACGAAACAAACCTACATTGTGACCAAAAAAAGTACTGTAAAACATGAGTAGCATACCATGTTTCTTAATATGCAGGCAACGATCAACGCTATTTCGGAAAAGTGTCTTGGCCTTTAATTCTTCAATTTTTATTCCTTCTTGGATTCCAAAGACAAAGTTTTACCTCAGTTTGAGACAGTCTCGTCAAAAACTTTAACTTTAGAACGTCGAAAATAATGATTCTCAGCTAAAAATTAAACCTCGTGGTTGACTTTTGAACCGCAATGTCGGGGATATAAAACGATATGGCGTTTCGATCAACAGCTCATTTGAAAGATGGTCCATCTTTCTGGTACTTCCTACATTTTTATATAAGGAACCGTTTACGAAATATTCGAAACAAGGGCGTTATCAGTTATTTCAGGCACGTGCAGTGCGAACTTTGGCATTGGATTGCTACTATGTATATAAGCGAGAACTACGATCAAGGGCTCATTCTAAAGGTAATTACTAGCATTTTAAGTTAGTTAATGGGCGTTAACCCAAAAACTCTTCGAACCAAATCAACTTACAGAGCTCGTTGAGGGCTCATTTTGTAGATAACCACATCCACATCTTTGTCATTGATAATTTTCAGCTATCATTGCATGCAAAGGAGTTTTTTTTTAATGTTAACAAGTTCTGCCTCTCTCCTTTAAAGATCGCGGGTATTCCTAACCCACTGCGAAATCACAAACTTGTTTTTTTATCGTCATATGTACTCGAACAAATGTCAAAAAAATAAATTTTGTACATCGTGAAATGCAATTTAATTTATTAATTTCACTACAAAAGGTTAGCACCACAAATAACGCGTAAACATTCATGTTTCCATGGAGTCTAGTATTGTATAATTCATTCCACATATTTTGGGAAATTTCAATATTTCTACAAGTGTGGAAAAATTATTCGTGCAACCAAAATTTATTGGATCTGTATTATAAGTATTATTTTACAGGTACTTGTAGACTTGTAGTTTTGTGCAACAGACCCCAGATAGTCCCTGAGACACAAACACGCAGTTACTAGGTTTCGGCTTTAAATTGAAGTTAACATCTGTTTGATTGTTTAGTGTTTAACTTAATAAAATATATCAATAATTCTAACCAGAGCGTGATTAATATTCCTTTCTCTCTTGTGTATGTGTGTGAGATTCCATTAGGAGGTGCAACCAATCGCATTATATTCATATTACTTTCCTTAAACAGGAAGAGAACAATTTGGGATTTGCTTGTTTAATTTCTCCTGCAACATCGAATGTTTTACACAATCTTTGAATATATGAATACAGCCAATACTGCCTTCTTATGCTTTTCCTTGTGCAAATATATTTTCTGCGTTACCTTGATAATAATGTCGAAATGAGATTCTTTGCATGCATGCACTTGACTGATGAAGTTTCTGTCACGTTTGAGTTTAATACCGTGTGCGAAGCTGTCACTAATTCATTTGGTTATTTCAGTCACGAACCAATCGCATTTTCTTTCAGTAGCTTCGTGTGCTCACAACACTGTGATACTATAAGTCTACAAACTGCCGAAAAAAGTATCAATTCTAACATAATATACATCGCTCAAATATGCATGGTGCTGTGCTTCTTATATGTATATTCCTTAAAAACAAATTTTATTTTCGTAACCTTGCCTGAATTGCAGGTTTTGTTTTCTGTCTAAAATATACTTTAATAACCCTAGATAATGCCCTGTCTTCTAATAAAGGAAACTGCCCATTCCTGGACATAAAAGCATTATCAAAAGTGGTAACTTTAATGAGGTTTGAAACCTTCACACGTTTCTTATTAGGCCTTATCACCACGGAAGGGCGAAGCTCCAAATTGACGGCGTCTGCCTTCATGCGCTAGGGGCCCCACCTCAGACCGTATCGGGCTTATCTAAGCTCATAGCGATGCTAATTACACGCACCACCAAAAAGGCGACGGCTCCAAGGGCACGATGGCACGTTCCACACATTAACGGCCCACCCCCGGCCCGCTTGGCCCGGGCGAAATTAATTCCATCGACTTTTGATGATCGATAAAAGATCTCTTGACGGTGTGCCGTGGGACATTAAAAATAATTGCCAGCCCGCCCCGTCGTTTTGTTCGCCGTCTCAAAGGATTAGTCAGGAGCTGTCTAATTGATATCCTGGGTGTAAACTTGCGGCAATGATAGGCAACTGACATGTAAAAAGGATCCATTATTCACATGATACCTCCAGACGGCCTGACGGGCTATCAATAATGTAACCGTTCCGCCAACTGCCAGGCATTAAGCTCCATTTGAGGTCGAGATTTATGGAAGCGCGGCTTACAGGATTTAGATGTGGAGATTTCGCTTTAAGAAAATCCCCCATGTCCTTGGTCGGGGCGAAACGTCTACGAAAATATGCCTTTTATACTTTAAGGATTTGGGGGGGCTTGTTTTTAATGTGTTTTCTTAGGCAGCATTCTGGCTGTGTATTTACGCGAAATTGCGGATATTCTATACGCGTGGCATAACAACCTCGTCTCCGAGTACAAATGGTAAATGCCTGATGTAACATTAAGATATTACCTTAATAAACATACGCGATTTATTAATATTAAGTTTTCTTGCGCTCTAGTTTCTTTTGTTTAACGAAATTTCGGTTGATTTATTTGCTAGGTCAGATTGGGGTTTTGTTTTTGGTACGAATTTACAAGCAGCCGCTTTGGGCACCCCAGACACAAGTACGTTCTGCAAAACAAAAAGCTTTATTTACTGGGAGCCATTTTCAACGCTACAGTGACATCGTGTATTCAATTATTCATTCTTAACATTTCATAAAATAGAAATGTTTATTTGCGTTGGCGGAAGCTTGTTCCTTCCTATATTGAATGGTTATACTCGTATATTAAGATTAAATTTAGGTCGTCAAACGGGGGACAAGTTTGGGACTGAGGCACACTAAAAAATAAAATTTTTGAAAAATAATTGAGAAATGTCAAACCAAATTACAATAATACCACTCACCCGAGTAAAAATAAATAGGTGGGATATATTTATACGGGAAAACCAAGTACAGATGTATTTTTTAGAAGAAAATATGCGCCCATAACTAGCACACATAGCGAACAAATACGCATGGTGTGCTACTATGATAAGCTCCCGCTGTGGGTACCAAAATTGAAAAATACATCTACCACACAGGCAGGCTCCCGCAACCCGCATGAACATTAAAAAATTCACCAGCCTCTGTTACATACATATATGACTATATTCGAATTTGGCCTTTCCAAAGGTGAGTCTAGTTTTACCAAGTGGTCCTCCAACTAAGCACTAACCACATCCAATGCTGCTGGACCTGCGCAATCGAATGAGGGCCGGTCTATTCACTATTTTTTTTCTTTCTTCTTTTCAAAGAGTTCAAGCTTAGGTGTCACCCTTTATAATATCAGTCCTTCATGTCGTTCACATAATGGTGCAATGTCTAGTAGTAAGCTTAGCTCGAGGATAGAAAAATCACATGTTAGGTTAAAAGAGTCTGGAGGATATATGACGAGGAGGCAATGGGCTCGGATGTTCTATGAGTTCATTTTTTTAAGCAGCCGGATGAGCCACAACCGCCCTGAAACAAGTGAATCCCGCTAATCAGCCAACAAAGGCTATGGCATATGTAGCACCAGAATAATACATAGGTAAACATGGTGGTGCCCTGACCGCTAGGACCTAAACAGAACTACGGTATCCTACACTGATAAAAAAACATTCTTAACTTAAGACAATTTTTTTTGAACGAAGCAAATCATGTTTTGGATATAAGGAAAACAAAATTGTCTTCGGATAAGCAATACTCATAGTCTTGGTTTTATTGTCTTGGATGAAGACAAAAGTTGACTAGAAGTAAGAAAAAAATTCTTGGTTTGAGATACTCATTTTTTTAATTTAAGCAACTCAAGGTAATAAAATAGTGAATTGCCTCAATAAATATTGTCGAATTAAAGCTTCATCGTGTCCTTATTTAATACAAATGTTGTTTTTAATAAAAAAAAATAGTTTCTTGAGTAAAAATTACAACAATCTTATTTCGAGAAAAAAAATATCTTGCCCGAAAATATAAGTGTTGAGCGAAGAAATATAATTGCTTGGCTCAAGAATTTCTAGTGTCTTACTCTGACACAGCATTCTCATGTCAAGACTGAAAAATGTTTCAACTCGAGACAACGAAAGGAAGACTATGGAATTGCTGGAATCAAGACAATTTTTTTATCAGTGTATTATTAACCGGTAAAGCCGGCGGGATGCCTTTCTGAGGGTAGCTGTATCTCTACGTATCTAGTGGTCCTCTTTATGATCCCAAAGATAATTGCCCGTTTTCTTCGTGCTTTACCGATAGCGTATGCGCTTCTTTTGGGATATTCCGTGCGTCTTTTATTGATACGTGTCGGGAAAAGTAAAATTTTTACTCAGGCGTATGGTGCGTCGTTTGCGTGCCATAGAGGCCTTTTGACACTGTGCGTGCATGTTACAGGCTAAGAACGGGCGAGTCTTATTTTTATTTGGGCGCTAACTGACCAGAAGCGCACTTTTTAATTGAATGTTTGTTGCTGGATAAAATAAGGATAATGCTGGCAAAATATACCCTTAAATGGGATATGAACTCGGTTCTGCTGTATATTTTGACATTTTGTCATAACACGAGGGTAGACTGATAGTTGACTCACGGCTTTATATGCTGTCATAGCCCACCTGTGTCTGTGTCCATATGTTCAGCTTTGTGCAATTGTTTTAGAAGAAACTGCTCCATGTCCTAAACCACAAACACATCCTGCAAAAGCTGACTTCGAAACAAAACAGTTTTCCGGCATCAATCAAGAATAAATTAAATGTCCCTATTAATAGAGTTGAACATGAGTTGACGGTCTATGGGAAATGTTAGTTTAACTCTGTTAAATTATCGTTCTAAGCATACCATTTGACAGTTCTCATTGTACAAATAATAAGCAAAAATGTTAATAATAATAATATATTTATTCAGTATTAAAATATTAGTAACAGTCGGTTTTTTAGTAACTTATTTGCTTATAGTCCGAGGAAATTAGCATTTTAAGGAGACAAAATTCCAAAATGGCTGAAAATTGGTACACAGCTTCCTTATGACTTTTTAAGAAAACAATTTCGGAATCCAAAAAAAAAACATGGCCGCCGAAGATATCCCGTTTTTCCCGAGTTTTCAATTTCCCTCGGTTTCTATAGGTCATACAACCCCGTGCGAGGGCTCAAAATTTCTACAACTTTAGTTTTTTCAATAAAATTGACCCGAGTAACCCTTTGAAAGTTATTCAAGGTCAAAGTTTTCGCAAATCACTTTTTGGCGAAAATTTTACTGAAAAACTGACATCTTAGATACCTTACCAGTCAATACGAAACGTTATTACCCACAAAAAGTTTGTCATTTTTTCAAAAACTTAACCCTTTCGAAATTATTCCAGGTCAAAGTTTGCAGAAATCACTTTTGGCCAAAAAACACAAACCTTTTTTTTTTGTCGAAAATTGTATGTTGTAGGCAATAATATTTGGTATAAATATGTAGATGAAAGAAATGTTTTGCCTTAATAGTCGGTTTTCTCTTAATGTCAGACTGTTCTTTTGAGAACTGTGTTGGTTGAGGTAGAAGATGGGTGTGCGAAATAACCCCTGGCTTGGCAGTGATCTGAGTTATGACCGGCGAGTCAACGTTGACGGATTACCATGTTGAATGAGATGTAAAAAAACAAGGCAAGTAGACTTTTTTGTTACTGGGCTCCTCTTAAACAAGGTCAATAGCATCATTTGTAGTAATCTGCGGCTGCGAACTGGAAACAGTGCTGCTTCATAGACTTGCCTACTTAAAAAAAATGATTCCCATCATCTCACCGATATTGTTACGACGACATCGATAACATGCGGGTTTTAATTATAAGGCCAAGGATTCGCAGCTGTTTCGTGACCCTGCCAATGTACAGAAGTGGGAGCCCATACCAGTGCTGCCACTCTCTCAGCGCTTTGTCGCATCCACCTACAGAAAAAGTGTCCAATCCCCTTACAGAAAAAGTATCCAATCGTATCCATAATCTTTATCCCCGTTACTCTGGTCACTAGTTGTGGATGAACTCTTGATCAAACTATCTGAATCTGGTTTCGATGTCATCGGTTATGCAGATGATCTTGCCATCATTGTCTCTGGGAAGTTTGACTTGACCATTACAGAGGTCATGAGAACGGCACTGCGAGAAGTTCAAAGATGGTGTACCAAGGAGGGTCTGTCAATCAACCCAAATAAGGCTGTCCTGGTACCTTTTTCCAAACGCTACAAAGTGGACCTAGGTCCTATCTGTATCCAGGATACCACAGTTGAGTATTCAGACTCAGTCAAATATTTGGGAGTAATTTTAGATAAGAGGCTGAACTGGAACGCTCAACTTGACTACGTCATCAGCAAAGCCACAAGGGCCATATGGGCCTGCAAAAGGCTTCTGGGTAAGACATGGGGTCTTACACCACAAATGATGTACTGGATGTACAATACGATCGTTAAACCTGTTGTCACCTATGCTGCTATAGTTTGGTGGCCCAAGACTAAACAGGTTACGTCGATCCTCAAGTGCAGCAAGCTGCAACGGCTTGCCTGCCTCTCCATTACCGGAGCTATGCGGACCTGTCCCACAGCTGCAATGGAGGCAATCATTGGATTGACCCCACTGCATCTCTTCATATGGAAATCCGCCGCCATAAGTGCCTTGAGACTTCAGATCTCATCCAACTGGCCCCATACGGTCAAAGGACACATGGATATCCTTAAAAATATCCCAAGCATTTCCATCTGCCGCGTATCCGACCATATGGTTAGTCAACTGCGGTTCCAAAGGAAATTCAAAACAATTATCCCGGACCGCTCTGAGTGGGAGGAAATTATTCTTCCTAGGGATCCAAACCATCTCCACTGGTTTACTGACGGGTCAAAGATGGAACATGGTACAGGGGCTGGTGTCGCAGGACCCAACTCCAAGGTCTCGATTGCAATGGGTAAGTGGCCCTCTGTTTTCCAGACTGAAATACATGCCATTGCGACCTGCGCTAGGCTCAACCTTGAGAAAGGTCTGAAAGGCGCCAACATTAAAATCTTTTCTGACAGCCAAGCTGCCATCAAGGCACTCTCAACGTGGAAGTTTTCTTCCAAAATAGTAGCAGGGTGTTTTGACGTACTCCAGAGCCTGACCAGAAGAAACGAGGTCTCGCTCTGCTGGGTCCCCGGACACTGGGGTATCGAGGGAAATGAGGCTGCAGACAGCCTCGCGAGGGAGGGGTCTGAGACGTTGTTCCAGGGCCCAGAACCCTTCTGTGGCATCTCTTGGTCCACCTCCAAGTCCTTGATAGAAGAGTGGATTAAGAAAATAAACCTAGCCTATTGGGAGTCAGTCCCAGGTCTTAGACAGGCTAAAGATCTTATAAGACCCTTTGCCTTAAGGGGCACTATTACTCTAAACAGAGCGGACCTAAGGCTGCTGGTGGGCTATCTCACTGGCCATGTAGGACTGCGGTAGCACCTCCACAACCTAGGTCTGTCTCAAGAGACAGAATGCCGACTCTGCTTGGAGGGCGACGAGACTTCCACACATATTCTTTGTGAATGTCCTGCTCTGATCTGGCTTAGAAGAAGAACGTTCATCAGAGAGTTCTTGAGCCCTGCCCAAGTCCGGTCTTCATCAATTAAAGACCTTCTTGCCTTCATTCGGAAGGCCGATAGTCTGTTCCGCTAGTGGGGTACGTAACACAATAGGCCTAACTTGGCCGCAGTGTTCACCACATGGGTTGCCCCCTCACTCCTTATAATAATATAATATAATATCCATAATCTTTCTGTACGTATCCATACGATATTAAATGAGCGTGGGATTTTATAGCTCCTTGTAAAGAGGACCAGTTCTGTTTTTACTGGGTTAACCCTGATTCCGCGGGTGGCAGTCCAGCTTGAAAAAGTTTGTTGAAACGCACCTCCATAAGATCATAGAAGACTTGAGGAAATTTTCCTATTGTAATGATAACAACATCATCCGCATACGAACATAGAAAGTCTTGGCAATATAAAATTTATACACACATATTGTCTTCAGTCTCTAAATTAGAATGATATAACACTACTTTTTCTGTTAGTTGTGTGTCTTTCGTTCCATTTTTTTCTTTTTCCAGCAACAAATCAAAATTACTTAAAGATGCCGTAACACGTAATTATTAAGAAATTACCTATTCATCGAATTAATTTCACAGCGCCACAACACGATTCTATTAGCAAACAACAGTAACGTAACCGTTTTTCACTTTTAAATTCCCATGAACATGGCAACCCAAAAGCTGCTGTCAAAAAAGTAGAGTAAGAAATCTTGCCCGTCGTACCAAAGAAGAGCAGAAAACCCTGCTTTAAGTTGCGGCCCACACACTCTCCATTTTAACTGCGCAGTGGAACTGTGTAAAAACAACTGTACGATAAACTGGCCTGAAAGGGTGTGGGATCGTCAGTTCGTTCTACGGTTTTTTGCGCAGTTTTATCAATTTTGTTGATTTGAATACATCTGAAGGAACTGAGAGAACTGAACAATAAACTGTCTGACCCTGCGCAGTTTTTCGGAGCATAAGGGGGTCAAGCTCTCGCCTGAGGACTGCGTGAAAATAGTTCAAAACTGCACAGCTAACACGGATAAACTGCGCAGCTAAACAACTCATAGTTAAAAGTGCGTCACAACTGTGAGAAAATATGTACCAGAAACAGTAGATCTATATTAGTAGAAGATATAGATTATGAAAAATGAAAGTAAAATTACGATAACCGCATATATGATATGATTTTTTTCCACTAAATAGTATCCAAAATGATACGAAAGTATCCCAAGTGGCAGCACTGGTCCATACACGGGTCGACAGAAACGACACCAATTTGAAAATATATTGCAACTGGTCGCGAGCGACTGTTCTTGCCGGTCGCAAGCGATTTTAATTATATGGTTACACGTGTGCGTGTCAAATTTTTATAGTTTGACTAATTTTTGGCGTATGTGACTAAAAATTATAAGTGTACAGAATACCGATTGATTCAAAATTAGTTGCGGTCGTGCGTGCAAAGGTTTCATTTCTGGTTGTGCCGGTGGTTATTGTGAAACTGGTTAGAAACTGGGATTGCAAATCGGTTGAATCGTGTGCGTTGGGACTAAATGTATTTGATAATTTGGAAAGGTTTATTTTGGATTATTTTTTTTGTTAGTTCTACGATCTTAAAGGACTGCGGCAGCAACCGTCCGCACATCATGCTGGCGTAGTCCAGACTGATACCAAATTGACGATGACTGATCCTTTCTCCTTTAATTACTCATGTCTGTTTTGCGCGTCAGTTGTAATACAAGCTTCAAATAGCACAAAATTGGATTGACAATCAACTTGGTTTGTTAAGAGGACACTTAATACACAATTAGTTCATCAATAAAATTAGAGTGCCACATTAAATTCATTATTTCTTCCGAAACCTTGAGGCGCTCTTAATTTATTCTCCTTTAAAAAAAATCAACAACTAATTCCACTACTCTTAAGGGAATCATTAAACTACCATTCAATTCAATTACATTAATTTTTACCTTCATCCGGCAGTGTTAGATCCACTCCTTGTGAACAAACTCCGCCAAACACATGAACATTTCCATGCAAATTAATGAGTCAGGCATATGGCAATTATAACTATTTAGTTTCCCATTCAGCAAGAGATTTTGCACGATAAGATCCTTAGGGATTGTAAGACACACGCGAGCATACCAGTCACTATTATTGTAGAAATTAATTGAAACAATTTGTTTGTTTGTTCGGTTTGTGGAAGTATTTTTTTTTTGCCCATGTAATGAGTCTTTTAAGTGGTTGCGTAGGCGACAATTAATTGAACAATTTCGTAGAGATATCATATCACTCAAAGGAACCAACCTCAATATTTTCAGGGAATTTACAATTAGAAGGAATATGAGAATTTTACTAATGATCTCGAAAGGTTAAAGTACTCACAAAGATTCTTACAAGCTAAATGATCAGGGGGTCTAAAATGGCCACATTGGGTGAAACGTCTATAATATGATTCATTTGGTGAATTCTAGCAGATCTTTAGCAGTTCTGCCAAAAATCGTAAAATGGCCATTTTTATAAATGATTCATAAACGATTCATATCATCTAGAGAATCATATTTGGCAAAGACATTGCCAGACAAATAATTTAGTGACGTGGCTATAATATTTGGGTCTATCAAACCAACATTACTAATGTCAACAAACAAAGTAACCTTTGTAATTACAATTCAAGTGGAATATAGGAATTTTAAGTGCTTAATCACATTTCGCTCTTCTCTCGTTTGTGGGAAGTGAATATATTTTCTTCGAAAATGGTCACTATTCAGGGCCAATGTCATTGCTCTTAAGCAGTTAGATACACTGACTTGGTGCATCATGTGTTGTGCATTTGCTCCTACATAGCGTTGATAGGATCCCGACGCGTAAAACGATAGTGCACTTAGGACCTTAAAATAACAAAAATGTGGTAGGTATGTAGGTTTACCTACCTCTTGTAGGTTTATGAACAATAAAAACATTGTATACCTACATAATACCTGGGTATTAATTGCCCTTGAAATATTATTTACTTACTTTGCAAACTGTCGTTAGTCCACCCTTTCTAGGTAAATAAGGTTCTAACTCTTGTACTAGTTCAAGAGTCAAACTTTTATTTAACCTATATAGGGCAATGAAATCGCGGTCCGGCATTTCGAAGCTTACTTCCGGACTTCTCACTTTCGCTGTGCTTCGTCTATAGCAAAGAGCTTCCTCCAGTCGAGCATGTTCCAAGAAATTCCCGTATAAACCCAAGTCGGTCATTACTTATGCACGTAATCACTAACAAAAGTTCTTAAATAATTTTTTAAATTCAATTAGCACAATTTGAACACTAAATACACACGAATATAAACTTAATATGTTGCTCTCGGAGTAACTTCTAAAATTTCACCTAATTTGACAAATATGCAATTCATATTAGTAGGCCATTTTACGGTTTCCTATAGGAAATCGACAGATTTAATATGAATCATAAATGAATCATATTTTGTGGCCTTTTTATGATTTATGAAATGAAACATAATATGATCATATTATGAAACACCCGAAGTGGCCTTTTTAGACCCCCAGGAATCTGTGTGCAAATTTTTAGCTAGAAAGACTTGTACGCTGCATTGACGTTACGAAATAATACTGAAATGCCATAGAGAAACTTGTAAAGATGACAAGACGAGAACATTTGCTTGTAACTTTTCAGATGTCTTTGAAACCACTTGCTAAAAATACCATAAACATTTTCGGGTGTTTCTTAACCGCTTTAAAAATGTAGATACATATATTTAAAATAAACCCTTAGAACATGATGTTAAGGTCGAATATAACAAGAGCTTGCGAAAACTTAGGTATTTAACACGTTGAATGCCATGGGGGGTCACCGGTGACTGTCACTAAGTTTAATGCCAATATTACTAGAAACAAAAAATTCGAGTAATAGACCAGTGCCGATAATTTTTGAGAAAAAAAAATTCTTAGCAGTATATGGATGGTGGGAAAATGTAGAAATGCTACTTAAACAAGGAAAAATCGAGAGCACCGCAGCAGGTGCCCGGGGGTGCCAAAATGTGGGTTTTGGGGGGTTAATCGTGTTTTTTTGCGATTTCTGAGAAAAGTAGACCTCTTATCGAAAAACGTTTTATGTAAAAGTTGTAAATAATTAAGAAATCTATTCAAACTATTTTTCGACATAACCTCAAAAAATGGAGAAAAACGTCAAAAACCGAGTTTTTCGTTTATCATTTTTATCTTTCACAAAAATGATCCAATTTTAATGAAATTTGAGGAAAATGTAGATTAAGGTTGATTTAAGATTTGTTGCAGATTCTCTTTCTTAATGCTTAATGCTGTCCCGCAGAAGGTCTACGTTAAACCGGGTACAGCACAGCGAATAGTTTCTTCTACCAAATGGTGGTCACTTCCAATGTTTGCTCCACTATAGCTGACAACCACTTGATCTATCTTCCACGCATGGTGCCGTATGGTCTTGCTAAGGTCTTATATCGGTTCATATTTTTGAGGACTTAATTCTGTGGCCCGAATCGAAAAGCAAAGATCGGCTATGTGTTATCCACCTGGTTCCGTGATATTATTTGCCGATTCGTAATAAGAGTGGTTTTCTTGGAGTGGGCTGCTAACGAACTTAAAACTTTGCAAATAGGATATATACGATTGCAAAAATACAGGGGGATATGTAAAATTTTACCAAAAAATGTCCAAGGGTTCCGCCGTCCCTTACAACCCATTTAATTTTCCGTTAGTCTCACTAAAATCTATCGCCAGCCAGTTTTCTAAATTTAGCATATATTTCCTGTATAAGCACATGGTTCTGTCTACATAAGGCTCTTCCGTTCTTGGCTGCTAATTTTATTTTAATTTTAATATCTGTGAGCGACTTGTAGCATATTGGCGCCAATTCCATAGCGTCTACCAAGGCTTTACCAACGTTCGATACGCGGTAGTCTGTCTTTTTTTGATGTTTTACAAGCTACTTTATTTCTTAAAAAATATTGAGCCTTGTAGGAATAAGGTAATCGAGCACATTTTGCGTACCGACTCTTACAAAATGATAAACTCTCACTAGGATACTGAAATTGAAGCAGACATTATACAAAGCAGTCTTGTATACCTTATACCAAGGTATTGATATATTGTTAACTTCCCAGTATAGGAAGTTATTGTAATCGGTCCGAAAATTGAAATCGAAATTTTCGACGTATTTTCATCTTTCAAGGTCCCAGAATCATTTTAAGCAAACAATTGGGAGGAAGTATGTGTGTGTGTGCGTACGTATGTTGTCATTTTTTCCTGCACGATATCGCGCGAACCAAAAAAGATATCGACTTCGTTGAGGTGTCGTTCGAAGCGTATTAACTGAAATATAATCTGAAAAGATTTTCATAAAATTCGGTCGAGCCATTTTTTTGTTTAAGCGGCGTAAGTGATTTTTGTAGCTGCACGATATCGCCCTAAACGAAAGATATTGACTTACTTGAGGTGCCGTTCGAAGCGTATTAGCGACAATATAATCTAAAAAGATTTTTATAATATTCGATCGAGCGGTTTTTTTGGTTTAAATGACATAAGTGATTTGTGTACCTGCACGATATCGTGCTATAAAAGATATCGACTTAGTTGAAGTGCCGTTCGAAGAGTATTAACCACAATATGATCTGAAAAGTTTTTCATAAAATTCGGTCGACGTTTATGATTTTTGTACGTGCACGATACCGCGCGACATTATATCGACTTCTTTGAGGTGCCGAAACAAGAATATTAACGAAGAAATGGTCTGAAAAAAATTTCATAATATTCGGTCGGGCCTTTTTTGTTTAAATAGAAAAACTTCGCCTAATTGTCAGAAAGACCTTAAATTGACAAGTTTTGCTAATATCAAATAAACTCGATGGAATGAGACCCGTTCTAAACGCAGTGATCTTTTTTGGGTTCTGCACAGCGATAGCCTTCGAACAAAACATCACTTGTCAAAATCCGACAACCTTTCAAAATCGTGCAAAAATTTCGTTACCCTTTACAAACAGCACGAATTTTTCAAAACTTGGATTGCCACTTTTTAACGGGGAATTGTTTTCTACGCGTGATACAGTTTCAGGAAATTGCGGTTCATCCCGGGATTTCCAGTAGTTACCGCAAAATTTGTTCTTTTTGGTCAAGTCTGACAAGTACTTAACAGTTACAGTTTTGCTAATATCTCCAGAAAGCTTTGAAATTTCCAAATGAAGTCGTTCGCTTCCCAGTTTGTCAACGGCGCTTCAGCACGCTCATTACGAATTTGAACACCCGCTTTAGTGCAGCGAACGAAATACGGAGGAAGTGTTTGTTTGCTAACGTTCAGGAAAAACAAATTCTCTAGAAAAATCTTGTGGATTTACCTCTATTATAGTTATTTAAACTAGCTTCTCTCGAGATTTCTTTGTCATCAGTTCTGATACTAGACAATTTTCCTCTAGTGCTAAACGTATAGCTATTTTGTAAGAAGTCAGTTTATTCCATCTTCGTTCATCATACTGGGAAGTTAATCGTGTGGACCAAAGCGGTCAAACCCACATCCCAACTATGTAGTTTATTTACATAATCGTTAATTTGCTATTATTGAACCCAGCGCTAAAAGCTCGGTAGACTTTCATTCTATTTTGCAATGTAGGAAAAAGAAGTATAATAAAATAATATTAGATTTGTAGGAATGAGGTAAAAAAATGTGACGCTGCCTCCTGGGCTATAACCTTGGCGATGGCAAGACAGTCAATTGTCTTTAGGTCGCCATACACAAAAGATCCAAACAGCAGCTTCAAGCCTTCATTGTGAATTCGGCCTGAGTAGTTTGTATCGGGCATTACCATTCGGCTCGGGGTTTTCCCACACACAACCCAGCCAATGAATGGTTCGATAGCCCAATTTCGCAGAAATTGAAGCAAGAAAGTAAGGATACCATATATAGTAGTGAAATAAAATATAAAATTAATAAATGTTTTTGTAGCATGCAAACACAGTTACAGTTTTATCTTGGCTGCCCCCCACCCTGAACAAAATCGTGATTACCCCCTATATTGAACTAACAATAATTGAATTCATTAACATTTCATTCCTGTATGCAGGCGAATGATTAATATGGTTTCAAGGTTCTTGGATTGCATGATAAGTGAACTTAATTATTAACTAGACACGATCAAGGTAATATAATTCATCTCATCGCCTGTCCACGCATATACACCCACCCGCACGCGACAACACAAACAATTTTTCTTTATTACCTGCGATTTATTCAAATTAATTCTGACAAGCTTAAAAAGTAACGACAGAACTTCACCACAATAACACTGGTCTAATCTCAGCGGAATTGTTACAGATTTCATAAACATTTACGTTTATTCAGCTGATTGCCGCGAACCGTGTGTGATGGCAGCATTCAGTGGTTGGTTTGCCACAGCAAATTGTCCTTGCAGTAATTAAATTGATTATCATTCATAAGCGAACATAATTAACAGATATAGCTGCGTCACCACTTGCAGTATATATCCAGTCGGGAAATTGATGAGCTCATTTATTTCGCTTCACAGGACCCTCATCCGGAGCCTGCATAGCCCTAAAGGAATAATATTTCCCATTTTAGCTCAACTGAGCTGTAATATCGTAATTAAAATTTGCAAACTATTTTACTGATAAGGACGAGACCGGTATAGGTGGCAGGAGCAGCGCACACGATTTGTCCATGCGAGTTCCACACAGAACTGCATAAAACGGCAGTGGATTATGGATAATACACCTTGGCACAACATTGCCACCGTTCAGGGCTGCAGGGAATGCTATGACGGGGTTTTCATAGGGCCGGGAGAATTGGGCGGGCGGAGGCACTGAAAAAAGCTTCGCTAATCCAGCAAAATTAACAAGGACAAAACGGGTTCTACACATATACCACTTCCACGAGGAGCATACTTAAAAAGGATTTTTTTCGGCAGTTTTTCACTTTTCGATAAAGTCCGCATAGCGGCTTCCATTTCCACCCCAATGCTGCTCCAACCCCCTAGAGCCGTGCACTTAATTTCGTGTCACATGTACGTAAGCCACTTAGTATGTGTGATTATTACAATAAATTACGATCGTTTTATTCCATAAAACCTGTTTTTTATTTTAATGGTGGGAGGTTTTTTTTTTGCTACAAACACCAACAACAAAAAAGGACGAAAAATTTTATGATCGAAAAAAGTTATACACGATTTACACCCTCACCCCTAACGCAAGTGTTGCGAATGTCGTAAAATCTATGGTTGATGCGGTGATTATTAGATCGTAAAATTTGGAGTTAAGGAGGGGAGGAAAGCCTTTTCCTAATCGTTACTAAGCATAAAAAATTACACACCGATTCATGTTGCTGCTAAAGGTGTAGGTGGAGGGAGGGGGTGTTTCGCATAGAGTAGAACGTACCGAGAGGACAATTTTATATGATTACGGGTGGCATGTGAGGAAGGGATGGGAGTTTTCACAAGAGGAAATCGTTTTTAACAAACGATAAGATGCTGTGGGAGCTGCAATTTTAGTTATGAAAAAGTTTTGGGAGAAATGAATTAGATATGAGCCTAAGCACGAGAATCAGTTACAATTAAGCCAGATTGATTTTGTTTAGTTAATAATATTTGCTACCATCATTCAGGCACGGGGTTCGCGCTTCTAGTCCCACTAGTCCAGACTAGTCTTCTATGTTTTGGCCGCCCCCTGCATATCAAGGCTGGGACAATACTGAATATAAACGTACTGTACTTAGTCAAACTATATTTAAGAAACACTAAAAACGAGTAATGTTTTCTATAATTAAGATTATTCCCTTTCAAATACTTTCTCCTTGCTTTTTTTCGAGAGAAATTGTCTATGCATCGTATGACATCTTTTGAGTCAGCTTTCGCTCAATGGTGAGTAGGGCTAATAATATCAATTTTACGTGTCAAGTTGAATAGTTCTTTACACGACGCAGGGATGAGAAGGATATCTCACCGGTATAGTTTGTGGCAGGGACAACAACAAGCGAGCTAAAGTTTTCTTTTAAAGCGTTGGTTTCATTTCCTATTGAAGGTCTTCATCTTATAAGAAATTACATGAAAACTTTCCAAAATACCTTATCCGTTCTTTTCTAACTCGACCATCGAGTCTTGGATAGATTTTGTAGTTATACAGAGCATTTTTTCATTAGGTTGGTCAATTTCTGTGTTGAGCTACTGAGGAAATCGAAAATTCTTGCGCAATTCAAAAAATTAAACAGCATCTGTATATGATTCTGCTACACATGCCTCTATTAAATTTAGATAACGCGTTGGTACAAACTCAGCCAGAGAACACAGTTCGTTGATAGTAGCCTATGCTAGTATACACTTGTCAGTCGAGAATATAAGATCCAACTACCTCCCTAATACATTGGTCACAGTGTTCATTTAATTCAACCCGAGTAAGAATAAGGAGTTGACAAAGCTTCCTTAAAATTAAGGCTGCTTCAGGGAGGTAGTTGTCGTCATCTTCGTTCGATACCCATTGAATATTGGGTAAATTGAAGTTCCTAGTAGAAGTAGCTCATCACTAGTGTTCGTTATACTTAGGATATGATCCACGCAAGAGATGAGGATATCATATGGGTTTTTACCTCCATCGTCAAGCGGTCTAATTATATCTGGTGGGATATAGCAGCAAGCAGAGATACATACATATGTTTTGGAGAAGGAAATTTTGAGAGCGAATAGCTCAATGTAAGGTTGATAGCGAAATTAGGAAGCGAGATTGGGTTACAAAACATAGATGGCTACTACAAGCGAGAAGTATGCCACCCCCCCTCCCCCCACGAGGTTCCGAGTCAGTGTAACGATCTCTCCGGAACCCTTGGTAGAAGGAAACAAAGACTTCAGCATTAAGAATGCCTACATGGAGCCAGGTTTGAGTAAATGCTATAAATGTTTTTGTAGCATGCAAACACGTTCTGGTAGTAGAGCGAAAGCGTCTCGAGTTTTTTGGCATCTGTAGACTGTAGAGCGTTCGGAGTAGAAGGGTTTGCATGATGGGCTCGAGTACGGGCACGCGGAACAAAAAGCTTGGTAAGGGCACCAGCAGGCCAGAAACCAGGATGAAAAAAAGTCTCGGCAATAACCGGCGGGGCAGTCAAAACAAAAGAAGAATCGTTGCAACGTTTTTCTGCCAAGCACAGACCGGGTTTATAAATTTCATCCTTATTGGAAAATATGAACAAATGGCCTTAATCATATTGCTTTTAAATGAAAGCACTAATATATTAAAGTAATGCCCATTTATCTCATTTCCCGTGCGTATAGTCTCTATTATGTTTACTCCCTCCTCCCACAGCTGCCTGTGGTGCAATGCGTCCTCTTACCAAGTACGATGTTACCAAGTACGATGTTTTCACTTTATTAGGTTAACTTCGCTCCAAAATTAATATGAAAACAAATATGAATCAAAAAAAAAAAGAAAACAAATTATATATGAAATTTTAGATAAGCGCGAAAAGCTGGTCGCCCGCTATCATCATTTATCATCATTTCGCGTCACAGTTTGAATGTTAAATAACGTTCCATAATTTAAGAGCTTTTCTTGGTTACTTACCCACCAAGAAGAAAGAACAATTTTCTTTCTAAATGAAATTCCATGACTCTACATCCTCAAGGTGTAAAAAAAAGTTTCTGATTTAGCGATGGGGAAGTCATTTTATGTGAGTCGTGATATAAAGCACAGTTAAGATAGGAAAAAGTAGAAAACCCAGAGAGGGAGCAAAAAAAACGTGGAAACAAGTGGTTTCCTGTGGTTATTCCCCACACTCTGACCACTGTGTGTCTGGCTTAACCTTTAAACGATTTAGGTCCTTAGTAAATCTTCTTTATTTTCTGACTTTTCCGCCGCAACTGTGAGCAAAAAGGACAAATCACAATTATGTACCTCATTTAAGATAAATCTTTTAAAGATTTTAAGGATTACCATAAAGCAAAAACCTTGGCGTTACCCGAAACATGCGTACAGATGAGTTGTTGCCTAATATGCATGGACTGAAATCGGAAACATTACCTAGCGGAGCCGAGCCGGGCACCGGATAAGGAGTGTCGTAAAAGGATCGTAAATCTTTCATCGCGGAGTTTAATTTTTGCATTTAATAACTTCCATTCCTGCTACTTCTTAAAGGCGACCATATTTCTTTTCGGCAGCAGCTCTACAGCATTCATTCATTATGTTCCCACTCCCTCCCGCACACTTGCCCGGGGGTCATTTCGGGGGCCTTCGTGGAAAAAACTGATAACCAAAGAATTATTATTCAGGCTCCACTTTGATTGTATGAAATTAAATTTAATTAAATGTCCATTGTAAGGAGTAAACCTTCCTGCAGAAGGGTCCTTTGGAAACGCAAAGCAATTAATCAGATTTTTTTTCTCGTATATTTTTTTCCGCTTCTGTTGAATTCAAAAAGTTTCCTTCCAAGTAAAACAAAGAATGGAGCCGGGATTTGCTCAGTGGAGTGGGAGTGCTGGCTTCAAGTAAATTTGAGCGATTTTATTGATTTTTCGTTTCTTTTTTAGTTAGCCGAGGATAGAGGAAGTTCTTTCAGAAAAGTTTCCTTTAAAGAATTCTCTAATGTTTAAAGGGCGTAATTAATATGGGTTAATTATTTTCGAAAGGAAATTTAGGTATGGTTTTCGGAGAACAAAGTTGCCGAAAATATATTTTCTTTTGTTTTGTTCAAAGTATTGATGACTTTTCTTAGAAGCAGTTATTGGTCACTAATGGAAGAATTCATAACACTTAATTGCCTTCTTTTTTTTAATAAATCAATATTCTTAAAACGGAACTTACTGATGAAGAGCTATCAAACTTTTGTAATTAGCAAACGATTCAAAACAATTTCTTCAATTCTTTCAATAGTGTTACCACAGACATAACTATCTGTAAGATAGTTAAGTCTGTGGTGTTACTTATATTTCTTAGAGCTAGCTCGGAGATATGTATGTTCTTTTGAAATTTCTTTCAAAAGCTGCAACGCTATAGAGATTTTATGGTTTTGCATGAAACTCTTCTTTGCATGAACTCCCTTTAAACTCGAGTTGAGTGTCTCCTAGAAGTTCTTATTATGGATAACATATATCTTGCAAATAGGGTAGGCAAACCTTTGTTACTGCTAATAGGGAGTAGTGGCATAGCTCGGATTTCTGCTACACGGGGCGAACCCTAAACTCTTGCAACAACTAAAAATAATAGTTAAAAAGTTTGTCACTACTCCAAAAGGATTCCAAATAAAATGTTTTTTACAACCATTTTAATTTGTACCTTTTGTACGACTGCAATTTTAGCAATGTAGATCTTAAATGAATTTTAATTATTTTCAATTACGAGAAACTTTTTTCACAACTGCCATTACTTAGTCAGCTATGAGGAATATTCTCAGCATTATAACAATGCAAGCCATTCAGGTTTGGACTCGAAAATAAACTTTAGTAACTGAGTCAACAAATTCTTCTATATCAATTATCAATATCTTGGGCTTAGTCGAGGCAGGACTCACTCAGTTCCTGCGTCCATTCGTGTATTCAAGCTCGCACGCTGGAGCTCGACCTAAAGCTGCCATGCTCCAGCTAGCTACATGGCTACAAGTGCCCAAAAAAGGGTGCGCAACAAAAGTGCGCGAGTTATAGTACCAAATATTCAATTTCAAGGTAATGATAACATGACAGAGATATGTAAAGACAACGTGACTTGCCACGAAAATAAAAAGTCTAGTTGGCAAGATTTGATGAGAGATTATAATTATAACTACATAAGAATGTGCGGCAGGAAACGTCGTCTCTTGAGATCATGTTACCATCAGCCAAACTAAACAAAATTTCTAGACGAAATGTGAAGCTTCTCTTTACTGGAAAAATTAGAATCTGAACGAGTTGATGAGAACCAACTCGTCAGCAAAAATTAGTTTTATTGTCAGAAGTACAATTTCTAAAAATGTTAGTCTTAAGATTCAATTCATTCAATAAAGAAGTATGTACTCCCAAGAGTACAACTGGCACGAAAATCTTAAAATTTGTTCACCACAAACATACACTCTCCCGCTTCAGGCAAGCACGCTCCCGCCACAGGCATGCGCTTTTTATAGACTAAAAGCAAAATTGGGGCTTTAGAAAATTGTGCAGGACGAAGAAAACGGACAAGTATCTTGAATCTTATTTTTACTCAAGCGCGCATGCTAGCTGCGGGCGTCCTACGGGCGGGTGCGTACCTGCAGCATTCTAGGTGCAGGCAAGTTTCATTTTTACTCGGGAACTCACTTCCGCACGCTCCTTTGTAAAACGATCTACGTGTGGGATAAGTCTGAGGTCCACCGACTCTTAACAGACTTGCCGATGGATTAGTTTGGACAGCATTCTCCGAAATGATGCACAAATAGCGGAAGCTTTATCCGCCATGCCTTCTAACTGTGTTTTAAAATTATGCCTGCGGTCGATCATCACTCCCAGGCACCTTAAGGCGAGCTTTGAGTGAATGATCTGTTCCCATACTTTGATTCTTACGGATACTTGTTTTCCCAGGTTGCAGTTACAGCTTGGTGCTCAGTAAACGACAGACCAGCGCTTTCAGGCCATGCTGTAATACCTCAGATAACTTCGTTCGCGCATAACTTGATCTCATCGAGGCGTAGCCTTAACACATCATAATACTTTGTGATCCACGGGAGAGATCCTAGGACACCATATGTTGTTTTGTACACCGTCTTCCAATCCACAATTAAGATAATCACCTTCTTTCCTTTTTAGGAAAGGTTGGTACTATATAACAGTTTTGGAGGAGGGGGTGTGCTTGTCCGACTACCCACCCGGGCAACACGATCCGCCGGCACTGGCATCGCGGTCCTTCGCTTTTCCCACTTTCCCCACCTATCTACATAACTTTCCTTCTTTCTTCTTTCCTCTTTACACTCCTGATTCCTCCTGACATAGACTTCCTAGCTCTTCCCCGCTCCACCAAGCGCAAGTCATCTTTTAGTTGATGAGATTCAAACTCGCTTCAGGAGGCATAAACATAACACAACAGCGAGCTGTTTCTTGATGCCCCGATGTCAGAGTCGCGATAGTAATAGTTGGGAGTAGGTGGAATAAAAATATCGCGGCTTGTTTATGGTAGTTCCTTCCTTCACTTCTCTCTTCTTTTTACTTTCTTCCGACTAGAGTTGCACTCTAAATAAAAAAGATTGATTGTCGACAGTACAGATGGGCTTTCCCCGAGTCTCTAGTCTTTCACATATAAAAATATCACTCCGTTCTCTTCTTTTATGGTGCGGGCTTTTTTTCTCCAGCGTTGTCAAAATGATGCTGTGAAGGTATGGTGTTATGTTCGCTACATCGTCTCTTGCGCTCCAATGCTTTGCCTTAGCGCTCTTCAAACTCATGTCTGTGCCCGCCACAAAAACTTCGCTTGCGAAGAAGGAAAACGTAGAAAAAAAGCGTAGCAACTTTCTACTAATGTACACAGCTTAGTTCTTGACCATTTTAAGTCTTTTGGTCAAGTCTGACTGTCATGAGGCCGGATGTGCTCCCATTCTACGGCCATCATATCCCCTTAAAAAGCCAAGCGGCAGTGAATCGCCCGCCATAAGCCCATTATTTATTTTTACTCAGGAAGGCAGTGCGACGGCCTCTTTTGTGCGGTCAGTTCATTGCAACATGGGTGAGGATGGTACGAGTCTGCCAAGGACCGATAGACTCATGGACTCATACATGGAGAAGTAAGTTACTACCTGACGCAGTTCCTTAGTGGGCACCAAGGTTATACGGCATACTTTCACCGATTTAGGTTGGACGATTCACTTTTCTGCCCCGAATACGAACACAAGGATGAGGAGTATGTCCTCTTTAAATAACGATTTGCCGACTGTCCTGGAAACCCCCCGAGAACATCCTGATGAGGTCGGAAGATGTGTGGAGAATGGTGGAAATGACGACGAAGGCCAATCACTAGCAGTTTACGCATACGAAGTCGAAGAAACAAAGAGAGGCAGTAAAGTAGGTAGCAGCTAGATAGTTTTTCTAACTAAGTGAAGCAAAGGCATCAGCCGGTCAAGCAAATAGAATATAAGTTTATGGTGGATCTTTTTTAGGGTAGCTTACAAACTGATAAAACCAAGAGGCAGAAGTAGAATTCTGTCGATCTTTCAACGGACCTACGGGCACTTTTGTAACCAGTGAATCGAGTGTAACGAGCTCCATCTAAGTCCCCTTTCCCGCAAAGAAAGCAGAGATGGTAGGTAGGTCTCCGATTTGTAAATCCCTGACCGTCGTAACCCTCGTTAGGTTTATGACGCCACGCGGAAGTAATTCCTTTACGGCTCGTAAGAATCTGGACTAAAGCATCATGTACAATGGTTGGCTTATACTACCGTCTGGGTGCGGCCCTTGGACGGTTTCTCCTGGTTTAGTTATGGTATGCAGGTATGTTCTGGAAGACTCAAAATTTCTCCACACCTTTAACAGCCCGGACTAGAGCTTCAAACATCCTAAGCTTTCTTAACTTCACAGAATGGCTTCAAACATCTACCACAAGATGGTTGGTCAAAGACCCTTCAAAATTTCAGGGACATGAGCTGAGGCAACACAGCGGCGCGAAAAAGTGCTTATGGGACCCCCGACCATCCTGGAGGCAATCTTATACGTACATACCTACAAAGAAGCGAAAGATTTGAGATTGAATCCTTCCTAAGTGATAAGTGATGCCTTTGATGATCCTACACTCATTGCCTTAACTCGAATTAAAGCAGATGAAAAGCGTCCCATTGCAAAATAAGGACATTCCTTAAGTGGAAATTAATTTATCCATATTATCCTTGAAGCATCCAAAAAGCTCCTTTTAAGGCATTTTATTGTATATCCTTTGTGAATACTTAACACTTTGTGCTCGTCCTCTCTACATACATCCTCCGTTCAGTGATATTAATTCAAATCACATTTGATGTCACGTAAAGACCTAAAACGAATGCAATTTCCTCTATTAAATTATTACAATTGACGTATTCAGAAAGCAAACGTTTCGGGGACGTGTCGCAATTAATCTCGTGTCAATAGGACTAATTGCCTTTTTAAGGACTGCCGCACAAGTTCTCCTGGCTGTTCAATTATTTTCACACAAGTCCTTTGGCAGCTGGTATTGTTTTGAATTGATCGATCCTTATGGCTTAAGGCTTGACGTAATCTCGAAGGAGAAACGTGTTTGAATCAGGGATGGGTAATCTATAAGCGACTGAAATTGGCACAATGTTGGTTTTTCCTGGTTCACTGACATGCAGGCCTGCTGCTGCTGCGGCAAAGGAAATTACGTTCCCCTTTGATATATGGGCGGCAACATCACTTCCTTTTTGCCAACTCATATTGCGTTTTATACAGAATTAAAAAAAACCCCCCGTCCCAGATCCTTTGACAGCTGCCCGAAGCTAAAAATAGGGGGTTTTAGCCGATGGACATTTGCTGAATATGGCGCGCATAGACAAGTGTACATACACAACAGCAGGAGATGGACATTTCCAGCAACATAACTCTAGTAGCGGGGACCACCGGGGCCAAGACCTGGAGGGTGCAAAACGTTTCTACATTACTCAGTTGAGAGGACTTTGTTGATGCCAATGCCAATTCGACCGGAACGGGGCTGAAGTATGGCAAACTCAACAACAGTAACTAGGTCAGACTTATATAGCGATTAGGTTTCGCTTAGACACTAAAGAAAAAGAGACGGCGAACGACCCTGGTGGTAGTTGGGTGGGCGAAAGCCCAACGGGCATAGGGTCCTCGGATGAAGCGCCTAATTATGCGGGTGGGATCAAGTTGTCTACATCTATGATACTTTTGTGGGGTAAAGCATAATTTTCCCTGGTTGTGATATTATGGATTACGGCAAAAGGCACATAACATACAACTAAT
Organism: Thereva unica; assembly: GCA_949987705.1. Lineage (NCBI taxonomy): Eukaryota > Metazoa > Arthropoda > Insecta > Diptera > Therevidae > Thereva > Thereva unica. The sequence goes on along the minus strand of OX465281.1, from coordinate 204,706,015 downwards.
ACACTCTCAGCTCACTATGAAATAATAATTAGATTGCATGAGGAGGGGTGAATAACAACAAAAATATCCTTGCTATTCGGGGTATTACATTGGGATTTATTAGGGGTGGTTATTTTCGGAGTTGTTGTTTTTGTTACATTGTGTTTACTGCTTACATCCGTAATCGCTACGAATTTTGCTCTCATTTTGGTTAAACCTTCGAAATCTTCTTAAAGGATACCCTAAAACTGTAATGAAAAGCCTTTAAGGCGATAAATGTTTTTGGTTTGTAATGATTTTATGATTAAATTGTTTATTGAATTCAGTGTAAGTTATTTTAAAAAACTGTCTTCAGATAAAAAAAACAATCCTGTGATTATTTTTTGTGCATCTGAAATAATTGTTTGTAATAAATTCTTAAGTTATGTTTACACTTATCAATCGCGCAACAGAAACTGTTTAGAAAGAAGAAATACTTTTGAAGACGGTACTAACACCTGTTTTCGGGGTAATGTATTAAGTGCATAAGCCTAGAGGCCCAAACATATGGCAGAAACGAAAAGGAACCGAAACGGTACACACGTAACAACATGTCGATCAACTTACCTATTGACATCATTTGAAAAAGGATTTTGTCATGAAAACTTGTGTACGATACGGGCAAGTGCATAAAAATACAGTCCTCCTACAGAAAATTGATATCCCTGTTGTCATTCTAGTCCTGTACTAATCACGATCAACTTCCCAGTATGATGAACGTAGACGGAATAAACTGACTTCTTGCAAGATAGTAATACGTTTCGCACTAGTGGGAACTTGCCTAGTATTAGAACTGGTGACAAAGTAATTTTTAGAGAAGCTAGTTCAAATAACTATAATAGTGGTAAATCCACAAGATTTCAGATTTGTTTTTCCTGAACGTTAGCAAACAAACATTCCCTAAAAGCGGGTATACGAATTTGTATTGAACGTGTTGAATCGCCGCTGATAAACTGGGAAGAGAATGACTTCATTTGGAAATTCCAAAGCTAAGCTAAGATATTAGCAAAACTAATCAACGTAAAGTACTTGTCAGACTTAACCAAAAAGAACAAATTTTTCGGTAACTACTGGAAATTCCGGGATGAGCCAAAATTTCCTGAAACTGTAGGACGTAGAAAACAATTCCCTGTCCAAAAGTGCTGATCCATGGTTTGAAAAATTCGTGATGTCTGTAACGTAATTTTTGCACGATTTTTAAAGGTTGTTGGATTTTGACATGTGATGTTTTGTTGAAAAGCTAGCGCTTTGCAGAATCCAAAAAAGATCACTTCGTTTAGAACGAATCTCTTTCCATCGAATTTCTTAGATATAACCAAAACTTATCTATTTAAGGTCTTTCTGACATTTAGCCGAAGTTTTTCAATTTAAACAAAAAAAGGCCCAACCGAATGTTATGAAATTTTTTTTTTCAAAACATTTTTTCGTTAACATTCTTCTTTCGGCACCTCAAAGAAGTCGATATAGTTTTTGGTTCGCGTGGTATCGTGCAGGTACAAAAATCACGAACGTCGTTTAAACCATAAAACGGCTCGACCGAATATTATAAAAATCTTTTCAGATTATATTTTCGTTAATACGCTTTGTACGGCACTCGGCACTTTGTACTCAGACGATATCTTTAATGGTCGCGCGATATCGTGCAGGTACAAAAATCGCTTATATCGTTTATACTAAAAAACTGCTGTACCGTATATTATAAAACTACCGTATATTATAAAAATCTTTTCAGATCATATTTTGGTTAATACGCTTTGAACTACCCCTCAGCGAAGTCGTTATCTTTTTTGGTTCGCGCGATATTGTGTAGGAAAAAATGACCACATACATATGCACATACACACATACTTTTTCTCAAATTTTTCCTTAAAGTGCTATTGGGACTTTGAAAAATTAAAATACCTTGAAAATTTCGATTTCGATTTTCGGACAATAACTTCCTTATACTGGGAAATTAATAAAAGTTACTGCGGGCCTACTGATGATGGTGTATACCCAGTTGTAGATGCTATGTGGATCCACTTGTTAACTAGGGCTACTATTAGACATTGAATTATGGGGTCAAACAACCTAATGGACTAGAAGATGAAAGAGTAGATGCAAAATCTTAGCTTACTTAGAAAAAAAAACGAAAATCAAAATCTATGCTAGAGCTAAATTTGAACTAAATCTAACTATACCTTTTCAACTTCAAATTGGCACTAAACAAATTCAAATTGGGACTAAACAAATTCAAATTGGGATTAAACAATTTCAAATTGGGACTAAACAAATTCAAATTGGGACTAAACAATTTCAAATTGGGACTTCACAATTTCAAATTGGAACTAAACAATTTCAAATTGGGACTTATGGGTTTAGTTCATCATGAAATTAGGTAGAGTGCTTTTAAGAAGACAGAGGTCAAGGACTTTGTTAGCCATTGTCTAAGAAATGCCTAAAATATGTATCAGACAAATGTACTAGTTATTGATAATGCGCCTTGTCATGCCTACATCGAAGAAGTGCTTCAGGAAAATGAATTTGTTGGTCATCGATTACTTAGACTTGGACCCTATAGTCCAATGTTTAATGCTATCGAGCACGCTTGGTCAAGCTAACGTTAAAAGAGAATTAGCAATTCAAATGCCACAAACTCTAACCGGTTAAGATAGGGCTAATATGACTCAAGCCGAATATCGTTTACAATGGTTACAAACAAACCATCTTAATTAATGATATAAGAAATCAAACAGATGTGAACTGCACAAAATATATCGCCCATCGTTCAAAGGTACATCGATACATTAAATATGATTGATGCTCGTTTTCAAATAATGTTTTTATATTGTTATCTCTGTATATAATAAACGCTCTCCTGCCTCCACGGCAATCTTATAACCGCAACACCAGATTAGCCCACTCGTCTCATTCCCTTTACCTACAACTCCCCCTTTCACGCACTCAACAAGATATGAATTCGTTTGTTAATAGAACAACTCGACTGTGGAATAATCTCTCTCAGTCAGTATTTCCGAGCTCCTACAACATCCAAGAGTTCAAACGCAGAGTTCATCGCCACCTTCTTCAACACCCCTTCACACCCCCATAACCCTTAACCTATTCCCCCCACTCCCCCATAACCCTTAACCTATTCCCCCCCCCCGTACTAAGCTTGCTGCTAGACATTGCACCATGACGTGACAAACGACATGACGGACTGGTAGTACAAAGGGTGATTCCTGAGTTTAGCACTGCCACATAAAAAAAAAAAAAAAAAAATGTATTACTTAAAATTGTTTGGTCCCAATTTGAAATTGTTTATTCCCAATTTGAAATTGTTTATTCCCAATTTGAAATTGTTTAGTCCCAATTTGAAGTTGAAAAGGTATAGAACATTTGAGTTATAGTACTACTACCACTCTTCTAAATGACCGAACAACATACCTACATTTAAATTCTCCAAACGTTGAAAATTTGTCCTTCTTTTTATCGGAGCGTGGAATTCGCTTAGAAGTACAAAATTATATGTATGTGTCAAATATATTGTACTTTCTGTGTCATATCAACTTTTTTTATAACTCTATTGAAACAGACTCCTTTTAAATAGAATTTCGCGTGTACGTAATTCCCTTATGGTACATCGCATTTCCGAAATTCTTTTGACATAGACGAATTCAAATGTAACTCCAACTCGGTTTTCTTCCTTCAAGTTAAAATGGAACCATTGAAAGTCTCCCTCGCCCACACTACCTTCCCTCAAGCAAAGCTTCCTATTAAGCATGACATGGCGTGACTTGACACGACATGACGGACTGTCAACATTAGCTATAGTGAATGTCCTTTGAGTCCCAGAATCTAACATAAAAATTTTCATTTCAGTTCAGGATTAGATTTTGTTTTGTTTGTTTTTATCGTTTACCAGATTCTAATTATATTTTTAATAGGTGATTCCAATACGTTTATTGTCTTTCCATTTTGCATAAAAATACAGCATTACGATATTAATAAAATAAAATTAAAGACCAAGTAAGTGTTCATATATTTTTTTGGGAAATTCTTGTGTGGTGGAAAGCGCGTTTTGTTATTGTTTTGGTTTTATTTTTGATGATACCTACTACAGACCTATTCCAAGTCCCATGAAAGGTCTGCGTGTGTAGGGTATTAAATTTTTCCTCACGTTTACAAAAGGAAAAAAAAATGTTCAAGTGTCAAAGCTTAGCCATTTTAAAAGTTCACCAGAAAAAGAACAGAACAAAAAAATCAAAATGTGATGTCACAACAAAACGAAATGACGAATTTGAGGCACGCCACATTAAACCTGTGTCCGTTGGCAAAATGCATGTTTTAAGGATCACTCAAAAATGGCAGCTTTGCTTTATGTAATTTGTTTCTGTGCAGAGTTTTCGGCATAGTAATTCATTGTATACGTTGTACTTGTAATAAAAATGCCATAACTCTGCTCTAATCAGCTCCGAATTAGCCACTTTTGTTGGAAAGTTATTCCGGGCAGAGTGGCTGTAAAATTTAAAACTGCCCGGGAATATTTCGGGGGGCTAATGAAGTATAACTCTGTAAACGTTAAAATTAACCACCATAAAAGCTGACCCAATCAACCGTTTTTAATACTATCCAAACTTCCTCGTAAATGGGTCGAACTGTATATGTATATATTGTGCCTGGCTTACAACTAGGGCATATCCTCCAGAAACTCTTGTCCTAGGCTCTATGAAATTCCATCTATAATATAAAAATCGAACTTTTTCTTGCCGTTCATGTTTTTTTTTGCTTTGGGGCGGTGTGGTGGGGGAAAAGATAATAAAGGAGGCGCCTTTCAACTCCGCCGCTTTTTGTCATACATCGGCGAGGACATTGGCGCCCAGTGCAGAAGAGTATACGAGTACGAGTATATATAATATATATCCCTCCACATCCTGGGGGTAGTAGTACCACCAGTTAATATCGGATCCTTATGAAAATTCAAATCACGGAATCCAATTCTGACAAATGCACATAAATTTCGGCTTTCGTGATGTCAACCACAACGTCACGCAGGACTAGAATCTAGGAACTTCCCGGCTGGCTGCTCACTTGCTCCAAGTCTTTTTGGTAGGCGAAAGGACCCCCTTATAAACCCCGAAGATTGCGTGCTTTACTCTATCCTGAAAATGTCCTTTATTTCCCAGTTTTTCCTGTATTTGTGTTTGTTAAACAAAGTAAAAATGTGTTTGTTACGGCATATGCTTCACTTATCTCTTTTCTGTGGTTCAAAGGACTCGCACGCTTTTTTGTGTTGTTTTTGTTGCTGTCGTTGTCTTTGTTTTTGTTTGTGTTTTTATTTGGTGCTTTGCTTACGCTGGAAAATTGCCTGATACCGAGTTATAAAGGAAGGCTGCATTTCAAATTGTTAATGTACAATTCAATCGCTGTAATAACAAATTGCAATTTTTCTTCTATTTTTAAGTGAGTTTTTACCTCTAGAAAAAATGTTAAAATTTGTTTTGTGATTGGTGAGTATGAAGAGTCTAATAAAGTATTCATTTAAAGAGAGCAGTCGTTTCTGTCATATGATATAGTGAAGACAGCGCTTACACAATTCAGAGTGTTGGAATGTAATATTTCTTTAGATATGCAAATATAACATGTAATTACCTTAACAGCAGGAAATGATTTTTAATATTCATGATCAATCATGCTAAAGCAGCACATTTCTTTAAGCAGTAATCTTATTTGCTTCAAGATTGCTTTCTTAGAATAAACATATGCATTTTTTGGTATATGTGGTAGATGACTCAGCATGGAATATCATTTTGAACTTATTTTTTTTTTATTATTTAGGAAATCATAATTTCTATATTAATATCAGACAAATACATTTACTGCGAGTTTTTTCTTACATTTGAACATTTTTCGACATTCGAATACTTTTTTGCAAAATGACTTTACTTTACTCTTTTCAGTTCAGTTCTCAGTTAACATAATAATGCACTTGTCGTGTTTTGCAAAGCTCCGATTATTTAAAGTTTTCCGCTGTTTATTCTCAGTTTAATTTATTCCAACTTGTTTCCTTTCTTTTTTTTCTCGATCTTTTAATAATTTTTTATCCTGAACATTTGGTGTCAGTGCTTTCGAAATCTCATCAACTTCGATCTACGGAAATACTGATAGCAATCCTGTTAGGTTAGGGTTAATACTTCGGAGAGTATTACTCGCAGACTTATTGACTCCAGCAGCAGTAAAACTCCCAGGTCTACATTTGCAGCTGACCCAGAACACAGCTTAGAGTTGCTTGAAAAAAGGCTGATGTTAAGCATTAATCGGCTGCTTGATGAAAAGTTTGCTGCTGACCGGATCAAACTCGAGCTGTCCCGGCTGTCAGCGCAAATTGACGAACTGAGCAGCACATAATAGCCATCTTCTAAAACTGCGAGACGAAGTCGGGACTCTGCAGCATAACCTTGCCACAGTTTCGAATGAACTGGAAGATCCTCGTCGCCTGTCTAGGATCCAAGATTAAAGGCTGTATCAGATCCAAAGCAGCGCAACAAAAATATCAGCAGCAAACTGTTTCTATTGGTCAAAGCGGGTCACATGACCACAGAAGCAGCACTGAATGTTGCCGCTGCTTTTTCATTCCTAATCCTAGCAGGCAGCTTTTTTGACATTTCAGTTTTTTATTTAAGACGAAAAAGCGTTTGCTGCCTGCTGCTGCTACAACGAATCTGATACAAGAAGCAGCATGCTGCCTCTTCCGCTGCTGCTGTCGCTGCTCAGAAATTTGATCTGATACAGCCTTTAGTCTTGCGGGGCATTCCATAGAGTGATGGTGAAAAACCCAGACAGATTTTGAGTGCTGTTGCTTCGACTATTGGAAACGATCTCTCCCCATAACATATGTTCATGTTTTTCGTCTACAACAGAGTCGCGGCACCCCACACCGTCTGCGACTGTCAAGAAAGACAGTTCACCGCTACTTACTGTTAAATTCGCCTCTGGCAACGAGCAGCTGGAGTCTCTGAACAAAGCCGTCAACATGGGACACTAATATTGAAGACACTCAACATTGGGTTTGCTTCTGACAGTGTGGTTCGTGTTACCAAAAGCCTGACGTCGAAGAATAATGACATATATAAGACGGCGCGTAAACTTCTAAAAAGGAATCTCGTGACCTCTGTATTTACCAGGCGGGGCCATGTTTATGTCCAATTTGAAAGTAATCAGCAGCCACGCAGATTCAGCTCGGCCCTGGACTTAAAAGATTGTGTTGGCTCTTCCTTTGAGAGTATGGAATATATGCTTGAAACTGCTCGATTTCATCATGAAACTGTGCTTATGGATGCAACTTTTAAATATTTTAATTTTTTTTTCTTTTTTCACATTTATATTTCTTCGCTTTTGTTTCGCTTTTTTATCTTAGTTATAAGTTAACTCTTTCTATTAGGTTTATTATTACTTATTTTTTCCTTCAATGTGTTCGCCATAACAATGTTGAATTCTCTTTTCTACCTGTACCTCTGGGAGTTCCGCAAGGTTCTATACTTGGCCCTATTCTCTTTTCGTTATGTGTCAATGATCTTCTCTCTGTTACCCATCGCTCCTCCTTTCATCTATATGCTGATGATCTCCAGCTGTATACTTTGTATTTCTGAATTCAATAGTATTTTATCCCAAATTAATGAATAGCGCTCTCCTAATTTGCTTAAACTCAATCCTAATAAATCCCAGGTATTATTTCTTAGTCGTCGCTGACTGACAATATTCCATTTCTATTCCTTGATAATATTCCCCTTCCTATTGTTGACTGTATAAATAATCCTTGTATTGTTATTAATTCGAAACTATCCTGTTGCAAACATGTTTCTCTTCTGATCCCCAAGATCTATGGCACATTACGCAAATTCTGACTCTATTCCAGTCTTTTATCGTCATCTATGCGGCTCAAGCTTGTTAAGTCCCTCGTTCCACCAAATTTCCTCTATGGTACCCTTTTATACATATCGATTCATCCTGCCGTCAGCGTCTCCAAGTTGCTTTTAACGATAGTTTAAGGTTTATTTTTTAAATATACGTAGGTCTGATCATGTGTCTGGTGTACAAAATTCCTTGCTAGGTTGCGTTTTTTTTCGCTTTAATGATGTTATGACATTGGTCCTCCTGATGTTATTGGCTCTCCGTACTAATAGTCCGAATTATCTTTCCGACTTTCTTACGTCTCTTTAATTCCGGCGATCAATTAAATTTCTCATTCCTGCACATTCCTCTTTAATTGGTAGTCGCTCTTTCTTTGTGCGTTCGCTCAGGCTCAGGAATAATCTTCCTAACTATTTCCAAAGAATAGGCACAGTCACAGCTTTCAGAAGGCGACTGTCTTTCTATCATCCTCCTGTTGGTTCGTTTAGTTAAAGTAATAAAAAAATTTCTGAAAATCAGGAAGGAAATTGTCGTCCTGCTGGACTGTATGTACGAGGTGTGGCAAATAAGTTCCGGGAATTTAGTTATAATTCGAAAACTGGTAACACTGCGTATTTTGTATATACATGTCTAGAGGGCAGTGACCTTTCTTCAGTTCCAGTCAAAGTTTGAAGTCGATCGCACGTTCAGTTTGTGTTTTATGCGTGTTTTTTGGAAGTGCTTTTTTAAAGTCGCGTCACGAAAATGAGTGATTTACTTTACAAGCAACGTGTCGTGATCCAATTTCTGGTGAAATTAGGCGATAAACCTTCGGAAATCCTTCGAAAACTGCAGGTGGTGTATGGAGATGACTGCATGTCGAAAACTCGGGTGTTTGAGTGGGCAAAGCGGTTTAAAGAGGGGCGTGAATCAGTAGATGACGATTTGCGTGAAGGAGCCCCTGTGACGTCTCGTACTGACGCGAATGTCGACCGCCTACGCAAGCTGATTACGTCTGACCGTCGCCAAAGCATTCGTACATTGTCTGACAAATTGAACATCAACAAAGAAACCGTTCGAAAAATTTTAAAGGAGAATTGAGGACCGTTTTTTCAAAACTCATCATTTGAAAAAACTTAATTTTTCAGGAGAAACATTTTTTGTTATACAAATTGAAAGAAAACTAAAAGTGTTTTTATTTAAACATTTTTTATTTATTCCTCTAACGAGAAATATAAATACACAACAAAAAAAAAATAAAAACCTCTTCAAGAGGCAGAAAGCTAATAGGAAAAATAAGCAGTTTTTTCAAAACTTTGTAACAACCACTTTTCAGTCTTTAGCAAAACTCATTAACTACATTAGAAATCATCTCCGTCGTTAAAATCTAATGTAGCAGGATTGTTTTCTAAATTTTCTCCCTCATGTCCTTCAAGGACATCTTTATAGAAATCTTTTGCATCCCTAGGTATTTCAAAATAATGAAGTAGTTTTTTTACATCTTCACTTTTCTTCAGTGAAACATTGTTAGTTATGGGAAGACGTTCCACTTCATAAGATGAGAAAAGTCTTTTAAGTCCTCTTTTTATAACATCATAAGTAATCAATTCTCCAGAATAAGTTGTGGATGTCGATATGTTTATTTTTGGTCCAAATTTGTTATACGCCATCACCCTTGCCTCTGATATTTTAAAAGGTAACTTGGTTTTAAGTATTTGCTTACTTATTTGGTGATAGTTATAAAAATAGAAATCTTTTCCGAAAACTAAAACTGTACCTGTTAATTTTAAGATATTTCTGTATTCTTGTGGTGATACTATAACTTCTCTTTTGCGGTACTCTTTTTCTACTCTTCCAAACACCCTGTCAGCAGGCACTATGCCCGAGGACTATGTCCTCTTATTGGGAAAAAATGTTTTATTTCATTGAAGCTTGAGCTTTTTTCAATAAACCTCATTAAACAAGTCATTAAAATAGTGTTTTTATTTTGACTCGCACGGGAATCTGAAAACAGGTGTAATGAATATTTTTTATTTTGATTTTCAAGTAAGTCTTTATCCAGTTTATGAAGGAAGTGAATTATACAAGAAGCTACTTCATTTGCACCTCTACCCGATTCTGTTTCAAGCCACGTATAATGGCTTATATACCTGCGTTCTTGCGATTTACAATGTTGCATGATTGTTAAATTATATAACCAAACTTGTCTACTGAAAAAAATTTCTCCAATAGATAATTTTGGTAAGGGTTGATTTTGTTGCATATCAAAAACAACTTTAATTATTGCAGCATCTTCTTCCTTCATAATTGAATGAAATTTCTGAGCTCTAAGCTTATGCAATTTGTATAGCGCCTTAACTTCTTCTTTTTCATTAAAAGGATTTTTTATGTCAAGTTGGAATCTTTTACATTGGGAACAGGTATCAGTATGGGGGCTCCCAAAGCCAATGTTGAAAGATGTATAAAATATATGCTTGTATTTTGACAGAGAACAAGTTGGTTTGCCGTCCATTTTTCTGGCCCCACAAAAACTTGTCCACATTTTACTAATACTGAGTTCTGGCGGTAGATAATGCCTTGATGTTTTATTACGACTATAATGACTTTCTCGACACTTATAACTTTTTATGTTAGATTTCACTGCGTGTGTAAGTTCAATATCTTTGTCCTTTGATCTATCTCCACCGCGACGTTCTTCTGGAAGTTCTCCAGTATGAACAAAATATTTTGAGATCAATGCAAGGCGATAGGCAGACAATCCTGTCATATCAAAAAATTTGTTAAGTATACTCTTTTCGAATCCATATAGCACACATAATAACCATACCTGTTATATTTCTAAACAGTGTTGCACACACTGGTAAGAAATCTCCATTCCTTTTGCGCACAAAGTACTTAATGGAAACACTTCTTCCTTTTAACAGTGGGACATTATGCCTTTTTCTTTTGGGATATTCAGGTTTTAAGTATTTTAAAATAAATTTATCTTGATCGACTTTTTTTTGTTGAGAATAACAATGACGGCAAAAGGCTAATAATAAATAAAGTAAACGCAAAAATAAATGTAAAATTAAATTAATATAAAAGTGTTTTTTATATATAATATAGTATTTATTTACTTTCAGCATCATTCATAGTAATATCACGTCCTTCGCAATAAGATTTTCTTCGTATTTTATCTGTAAGGCTTGTGATATGTGGGCATGTTAAAGATAAAGCACGTCGCGTACTATTACTCGTAAAAATGCGTTTATTACGTAGTGGCTTACGCCCCCCATCAACTTCAACTACATTCTTATTAAACTCCAAATCACTATTTTCCATTATGCACTTTGACTACTTTCACTCTTGGCAAATACACCTCACGAAATATTTATAAACGCATAGAACAAAAATTTGACGAAACAAATTTTTCCCAGGAATTTCGTAACAATATGAGGGTAACAAAATTTCTTGTGAAAATTTAACTTATTACCGTTATAATATTAGGGCATGGGCATCTTGTTGTTGCCTCTCAGCTCTTTTTGGCAGTTTGATGAGGAGCGGTCATAAAATTTAAATGAACGCATGTTGAATTTTGCATTAAACTAGTGTTTCCGCTTACTATTTTTTTTTTAAAATCGTAAGATTTTAAATAATTTTTATTAAGCAATAATCGAAAACCTATGCAACATCCTGGTGGAAGAGCTTTATGCGGGTGGGAAGCAATTTATACCCTTGCAGATCTTCGAACCAAAATGATATTTTTATAGGTTTTTGCAAAACTTTGTAATTACATGGATTTAAGAAGTTTTGCAAAAACTGACAATTTTTAAATACTTATAGTATCTAAAATAATAAGTTTATTGAAAATATGATTACACCAAATGAAAGAGATCATTTAAAATAAGGCGATGACATGTAAAACTCATTTTCGTCAAAATTGGAGTTATGCAGTTTTGAAAAAACGGTCCTCAATTGTAACATGCGAAAGATTTGCGCGAAGATGGTGCCGAAAATTCTCACCGATGAACAAAAAAACATGCGAAAATCGATCTGCGCAGATTTGTTGTCTCGTATTGAGAACGAGGGCAAAAATTGGATGAGTCGAGTAGTCACTGGAGATGAAAGCTGGATATTTGAATACGAGACCCTGAGACCCGCAGACAAAGTAAACAATGGGTGGAAAAGGGTGGAGAGCGGCCAACGAAAGCCAGGATGTCGAAGTCACGACTGAAGGCAATGTTAATCATTTTTTTCGATATTCGTGGCGTTGTTCATAAGGAATATCTTCCGGAAGGCAAAACAGTGACTGAACTTTTCTATGTTAGCGTCCTGGAGCGACTGCGAAAACGCATTTTGCGTGTGCGGCCGAAACCGGCTGGATCTTGCACCACGACAACGCGCCGGCCCATTCCTCATTAGTTGTGCGTGAGTTTTTGGCAAACAAAGGCATTCCAACGTTGCCGCAGCCACCCTATAGCCCTGATATAGCCCCCTGTGACTTTTTCTTATTCCCCAAGATGAAGTCGTACCTCAAGGGAATTCACCATGGTGGCGTACAGGAGGTCAAGGAAGCCGTAACAAGGGTGCTGAACGGTCTAACGTCGGAGGATTACCAAGGGGCTTCCAATCATGGGAGCCATAACCTCCCTCTTTTTTTATTGGCACCTCTACTGTTTCCGTGGCCCGATTTTTGGCGATCGATTTTGATGAAACCCCACAGAATAAGACGAAAATGTGAAATAATTTTTTTCGATATCACGCTTAGTTTTCCCAAAGATGGACCGGCAACATCCGTATTATTCCTCTTTGAGCTAATCTCAACCGAAATCTGTTGACGGAACTCGGTCCTCACATTTTGCATACTTAACTACCTTCAGCACCCGGTCTATTATATGACTTTCATGTCGTATACAGGGACTTTATTATTATGCGAAGTCGTTCTTTGCTTCTTCTTGAAGTCCATACACCTTTCTAAAAGCCCATACACCTTTGTGAAATAGATAGGCCCGTCTTGCTTATGGGTAAAATCAGTTTCATTCAAGATTTTCACAAGCTCTCTTTTGACTATTGTCTCATGATAGTCCAGGCGCTAGAGCAGTGAAACCTATAACTTTTGGTTTTGGTGTGATGTAGCGGACTTTTTTGGTGGGATCGGTCAGAAATGACATCCCCAACAATATCTAGAGGGTGCGCAAGCATGAAACTCCCAGGAAAATTTGTAGTAGCCCAAAAACTGAAAAATTCACTAAAAATTCCCTGTTTTTTGACCTTTCTAGTTAAATATCTCTTAGCGAAGGCTTCTAGGCGAAAAATTTGTTGAGCATGTTTTGTTCGTTTTTGGATTTACAAAAACTTACCCTAAGGTGGATTTTTGAAATTTGAATTTTTGCATTGCAAAATATCCGAAAACTGCGAAAAAGGTACCTCACTTTAAAGTTATCACAAGGAAAGAAGAAACCATTATTTTCCAATTTAATTTTGGAATTAGATAGTTAAAGGCATGTTTAACTTATACCTAGATATTGTTGGGGATGTCATTTCTGACCGATTCCACCAAAAAAGTCCGTTACATCACGCCAAAACCACTTAAAATGCTCCAGCCCCCGGACTATGATTGACCGGTAGTTATAGAGGTTGCTGTAGCCACCGCATTGTACATTAGCTATTTTCTAAAAGCCGGGATAAACTCCGAATTTGAAAATTTTATTCTACATATTAAAAGCACCGATGCCGAGGTTATTCTGGTTTGTTGGAAATTGCCGATTTGTTGATTTATTTTAGATTTGCATTGCTTTGTTATCTGTCCACCGCATACCTCTATCATCAGCATTTCTTGCTTCTGTAATAGCACAATCACTTCATGCAGGGGAAACCCACCATATTTGACTAGTTTACAGTTTTTTTTAACTTCTTCTAAACTTCATGGTACCAGCGTAAAACTGTCGTCGTAGAGCCTATTCGCCTTTTACAAAGTGGTAAAGCTGTTCATCCCATGCACCACTCTCATAGAAGCGAAATAATGCTATCTATTTTATTGTTTTTTTTCTTCAGCGAATTTGAAAAACTTTTATGAAGATATATAATGTTTTACGGAAACTATTTTTCAGAGATTTTTATCGTTGCAAAGAACTAAGTTTTAAAAATTGTCGCAGAAATACTATTTTCTGCACTCATAAATTCTGAAATCGTTCAAATAAAACCATAATCCGAGGTTTCCTGTGAATTATAACGACTATTTGAGTACATATATTCCGAATGTAGAATTCTGTTCAATAATTCACTTCCTCCTACCACCACAGTATTTTTTCTCTCCATCGATTCCTTAAGATCTACCAGTAACCACCCAGTTGACGCCTGTATTTTAAAGCTTCGTATGTTTTAAGGTCAAACGCCCTAACTCTCCATACCCTTAAAGCAAGAAATCTACTGCGTTTTTTCTAGTCCATCTCTCCTGATATTGACTTGTTTATTCCGCCTTACTTCCTTCCATATAGTTTTTTTTTCAATCCAGTAATAAGACACCAACTAATGGGAGAGACCTTTCTTCAAGAGCGAAATATGGATCAAATAAACAAAGGACCAAACAGATACTGAATTGGTTCAGGATGCGCAAAAATGTTTGAGTATTATTTCTTGGAACGAAGCACTCCTAGAAGCGTTCACTTTTATTCTTAAAGAAAATCAGTGGAATTTTTTGTTGTCATCGCATTTAAGAATTAAGTTTAAATGACTGAAATTTTAGTAATTTATCGGCTTGTGATTTTGATTAATCAAGAACGATAAGGCGATTTAAGTATCTTACTATAATCTCCCTTAATTTAAATATTGCTCAAGATGACTTGCTATATTCTGTAGTATGTTTTTAAGAATTTTGATTAGTTCTCGAGCATAGTCCCTATTCAGGTAGAAATAAAGTCGGTCACTCTTGCCAGTGATTAAAAATTTACTAACTAACTTTTATTTTAACAAATTAATTTTATTTTACTAATTATGTATGTAGCAAGTATATTACCTCCAAATACAAGCATAACTTTGAGATATTAACCCACAATTGGTGCCGCAATCTAACCTAATAACGCTAGACTCATGCACAAGGTTCAATAAAACAAAATTATGTGTACAAAGTCCGCGGTAGGAAAAATATATAATGAAAAAAGGACAGGTCTGCAAAAATTGATGTTGGATACTTAAAAAAAATTAGAGTATGTTACAAATTTTTACGATTCGATGATGAAAAATTGTGTACTACGTGCATAACAGACACCTAGTCAATCATATTCAGAATCATCCGTATAGATTTTGCTATGCCGGGGGATTAGATACCCTGTGGAGAGCTTCGATCGGGGTGCCCTCACCCCCCTGAAAATTGTTTTTCTCAAAAAAAAGCGAAAAAAGTAATAGTCCAGTGCAATTAGTCGAAAAAAGGGCATAAAATTGCATTTTACGATGTGCGAAATTTTTTTTTTTTAATTTGTTCGGGTACATCTGAGAATGAAAAAGAAAAACAAGTTTGTGGGGTCGCAGTGTGTTGGGAAAAGCCGCCATCTTGAAAATGAGGGAGAGGTCCTTTATAATAAATAATTCGTTTTGCATGCAATGGTATCTGAAAATGGTCAAAGCAAGGTGTTGGAGAATAAAGTTATCTACAAACTGAGGCCTCAACAAGGTCTGTAAGTTCATTTGGCTTAAAGTTATGACCGCTCAAAGTTCAACCTTGATCGTGTGTTTGGGGTTGATTGCAGTTTTTTGAGATTAACTCGTAAGATACTAATTTGTGTGAGTGAATGCCCATTACCAAAATAGTGCTAGTTATTACCTTTAGAATGAACACTTGGTCGTCATTCTCGCTTGTATAGTTTGCGAGCAATCCAACGCCAAAGTTGCACTGCACGTTCCTGAAATAACTGATAACGCCATTTTTTTAAATATCTCCTCGACGGTTGCTCATATGATAATGTAGTAAACAGCAGAAATATAGGCATTAAAAAATCTTTCAAATGCTATTGACCGAAACTATATGTCGTTTCATGTCCCGACATAGCGGGTGAAAAGTCAACCGCGAAGGTTGCGACACTTCTCGAAGAATAAGGCTGGTCGTCCACTGGAAGCGTATTCGAGCGGCTACGCGCTTCGGCTTTATGAGCGGCTACACGCGGCTATGCGCGGCAGATCCAACATAAAGAATTTCATACAAACATCGTCCACTGCAAGCGGCTTCGAGCGGGCGGCTATAGGCGTATTCGAGCGTGCCGCGCGAATCCAAATTAATTTGGATCGGTCGCGCGTAGCCGCTCGAATCAGGAAATAATTTTCTCCAAAGCCTTCTACATATCGTCGATCCAAATGCAAACTATCGAATAAGTTTTCAGGAATGTCAAATAAATTTTCAGGAATGTCAAAAAACAACAAAACTTTACTTTTTTGAAGAAGTTAATTTTTGGTACATTGCAACCGTAGTTTGAAAAGATTGGGGAAGGGATACGGCGTCGATATTTTGCCACCACAAAGGCGTCTAGAGTGCAAAAGCAAAAAAAAGGCATTTTTCATTTTCGATAGTTTGCATTTGGATCGACGATATTATTTAAAATAAAAAAGAAAATAAATCTACCCTGCGATTTCTTGACGCTATAATTAAGAGAAAAATCGCAGGAATTCAATGAATGTGTTTTGGATAAATTGGTCAAGGGGAACAGATGGAAAAAAGTTAATAATAGTAGCGAAAACAAGGTTTTTCACTTTTTAGGTACGAAAAAAGTTTTGTTTTGGAAAACAAAAAATACTACATAATTGTGTTTAAAAAGACGAAAAATATGAGTTTTGCACCATTGAAATCGGTCAACAGCTTTTTGCAGAAAAATTCAAAAACCGTTAAAAATGACCATTTTTGTGACATTTAATTATAGGCAGTGTAATTATCGTAGAACCTAGTGTCAAGGATTTAATTGTGGCTTCTGATGGTGCCTATCTACAGGCAAAAATAATGGTAACTTTTCGATTTTCGGTTTTCAAACGGGGTTTTAAGTTGTTAAATCAAACCTATCATACATTTCATGAAAATGGAGTTGTAGAGCAACTCTTTGCGAATAAATTAGGCTTATAAAAAATTCTAGGACCACTGTGGGCCTTGTTCAACCTTTTTTCGTGAAACAGGTGTTTTTCATTTTTGAGATTTACTCGAAAAGTTACCATTATTTTTTCATGAAATTTTTACTGTAGGTAGGCACTATCAGAAGGGACAATTTAATCCTTGACACAAGGCTCTACGATAATTACACTCCCTATAATTATCAATTATATCTCCTGGAATAAAAATTATTATGTCAAATTCACTTCAAACTGAGCAGCATGTAGACGCGTATCTCATAGCCGCTTGTAGCCGCCGGTAGCCGCTCATGAAGCCGAAGCGCGTAGCCGCTCGAATACGCTTCCAGTGGACGACCAGCCTTCCAGCTTCCAGCCAGTTTCGCGTGTCGGATGAATTAGAATTTTATATAACGCTCGGAATTATCTATATTTTAAATTATTTAACAACTTTGGAAAATTATAATAATGGTAAATAGTAGCTACTATCATCATGCCGAAAAGTACCGGTCCTAGTATGGAACCCTCCGGAACACGGCGAGTGATTGGGAAAGAATCGGAAGTTGAATTTTGTAGCCATACTTTTTGAGATAGATTATGCAAGTAACTCCGAATTAGGCTGGTCGTCCACTGGAAGCGTATTCGAGCGGCTTCGCGCTACGGCCATACAAATGAGCCGCTTGTAGCCGCTCATATGTATGGCCGTAGCGCGAAGCCGCTCGAATACGCTTCCAGTGGACGACCAGCTTTAAGGAGGCCGCAGAGGATGATAATCTCTTGTGGTCTATTAGCTTAGTTTCAAGGAGCGTATGGCTAGCACTCTCGAATGCCTTAATAAAGTCGAGCAGCACAAGAAAAGTAACATCCTGGGAATCAAGAGCCAATCGCAAATTGGTACGTCACTTTCAGTAGTGCAGTTTCACAGCTACTGCTCTTGCGGAAACCGGACAGTGCATGGGACAACAGGGACCACATTTCGCAGTGCCCATCAATTTACCACGACATTAATTTTTCTAGTACTTTGCCTAAAAAGCGTAGTATGCTTATAGGACTATAATCAGCGGGGTTATATGGAGATTTGCACTAGGTAGTGCGATAACTTTTGCTTTTTTCCACTAAAGCGGAAAATAGGATTTAGTGAGGCAACTATTAAAAATATGTGTGAGGGAAGATCCAGAGGAAAAATCAGTTTTAGGAGTATGGGTGGGACATTGTCTGACCAACAGATTCGGATTTAATTGAATAAAAAGCTTTATGGATTCCGCATGATCCACATTGCGAAAACAAAAAAGACCAGTATTATTATGTCTTAGCTGAGCTTAAGTAATAAAAGTACGTAAAGTAAAGTAATTATTAAGCTCATTAGTCCTAAGGTTAATTTGTGTTTCACTTCCATACCTGGACCCAGAATACCAAGTTTTTTAATGTTGGTCCAAAGTTTCTTTGGGGCAGATTGAAGTGAAGCTTGGAAGAAAAGAACTGGGCTTTCGCTTTACGTATGGAGGAAGTTACTAAATCCCTAACCTTTTTGAAGGCTTTTAAATTCGCATCGGTTTTATAAATTTTATATTTTTTGAATAAAAACTCCCTCTCGCAGACAAGACGGCTGATTTTAGTTGAAAACCAAGGTGAAGTAAAGGAAAGCGTGCGTTTTGTTTTAACTGGGACAAAATATTCCTGCAGATGGTAACATATCAAGCGAAAATGTTCTATTTGGTTGTGTATGTCGGAGATGCGGTATATTTGATTCCATAGTAGTGAGGAACATTCTTGAAATAGTGCCGGGACATCTATGGACTTGTGGTCACGATACGAAAATAATTTCCACTGAGTGTTTTTTACTGTTTAAAGGAATGATACAGGATGTCGTGATACAGGAGGTACATAGCTAGGTGGGCTGATCTGATTATGGAATAAAATATTATGAACATTTGACACAAAAAAGATATGCAGCAGTGATGGATTTATTAGTGTTTAAGTATGTTGGAAGTTTGATAATGGGCTTTAAGTCAAACGTTTTGAAGAGTTGAGAAGCTTTTTGGAAACGGCGTTGTCGTGTTAAATGTTTATATTAAAGTCAACAACAATCACGACGCTCTCATAGTTATGGGTGGCTTCGGACAGCCAAACTTTCAGTTCACTGGTTTCATTTAACGAAAAAATTCGAGGAGGAGAGTAGACCACAGTGGCGAGACATTTTCTATAACCATAGTTAACTTTAATGCTTAGGAACTCTAAATATTAGATGCGTTCTTTAGCGATCATTTCGGTGTAGATTGTACCCATCTAATGAGACAAGTTTCGAGGGGGAATGATCGCGTAGTGAAGATTCCGACACCAGTGTGATTTGTAAAGTAAAACCACGGAAAATTTCCTGTAATTTATCAATTTTGTTGCGAAAGCCATGCGCATTAATATGGCAAAAATTTAAGCCTTGAGCCCTGCTTTGGAAATCGTTAAACAGTGTTCTAATTTTGTTCATCTTTTTGTTATCTCTTAGTGGATGCACGACGTGACACGGCCAAAAATTCAAAGTCTATACGATAGTAATAATATTCCAACATTACAATATAACGAAAAATGTAAAAATTTAAACTATAAAAATACAAAATAATTCGAGAAGAAATTAAGAAAAAGAAAAAAAATATATAAAATAGGATTAACACAAATGAAATCATAAATGAAAACAAGCACAAGGCATGTAAAAAGAATCTCCACATTGAATATCGGTTGCTCCAAATTCGTTAGAGTGAGTTGGGAGTTAGGGAAAAGATGTCGGCTTCGTTCAGATCAAAAACTGATGTAAATAAGCGCAGCTGTTTATTTCTCTCCAGTGTGGAAAATTTCGTTGTTTTTTTAAGTCAGGCTTTCTTTAATGTAAATTAGACTGCTTGAAACAAAGCACAGATTCAATTTTTTTAATGAAATAGCTCCGTGCTGGCGGACTTGAACAGTAACACCAAGATTAATTCCAATCTATTACTCGTAGTTGCGCTCACAAACATTTTCCGGAAAACGCAAATACAACTCGTGCACCACTTTTGCCCAGGTACACTAAGATTTTTCTTATGGTCGCTGTAAGTATCAACAGTTCAAAAACATATAATCCTGCTACTCAATTGGTCACGGTTTCTGCAGCCATCACTTGGACTAGAGGCGTCGAATCTAACCCCCACTCCATCTTGGCGTGGTGTTCCGCAAAGCTGAATCTTTTCACCTGCTATCTTTCTAATCTAATTAATAAAAGAAAGTTTCTGTATGCGTGTATGTATGTGTGCGCTATAGCGGGCGCACCAGTCATCGTAGAGCTTCGAAATTTTGCACGAAGGTCCGTTGGGGTCTGCCCTGAAACACCTCGAAGCCCGATTTTCGAAATTCAAAATGGCCGCCGAAAAATGACCGAAATTCAAAATGGCCACCAAAATATGAATTTGCAAATTGTGTTCCGATTTCAATGAAAGTGGGTATCTAGGGGTTCTTAAGGTCGCTAAAAACGAATTTGTGGTCAAAACTTAAAAATTCAAAATGGCCGCGCCAATATGGCCGACGAATTTGCCAATTGTGATCCGATTCCAATGAAAATCGATATCTGGGGTTTTTTGAGGTAGCAAATAACGAATGTTTGATCGGACCTTATAAATTCAAAATGGCCGCGCCAATATGGCTGACGAATTTGCCAATTGTATTCCGATTCCAATGACAATCGGTATCTGGAGTTTTATGAGGTAGCAAATAACGAATGTTTAATCTATAATAATTAAATTAATTTCTGTAGGCATATATGCGTGCATGTGTGCGTTATAGCGGGAGCACCAGTCTTCGCAGCGCATCGAAATTTTGGACGGAGGTCCATGGGTGTCTCCCACGATGCACCTCGAAGCTCAATTTTCGAAATTCAAAATGGCCGCCAAAATATGACCGAAATTCAAAATGGACACCGAAATATGAATTTGCCAATTTTGTTCCGATCTCCATGAAAATCGGTATCTGGGGGTTTTTAAGCTTGCAAATAACAAATTAATAATCAAAACTTATAAATTCAAAATTGCGGGGCAGTTTAGCGCACGAATTTTGCCAATTGCATTCCGGAACAGCCTTATTTACCCAATTTGTTAACGTATGGCTGAGGCTCTCTAAGTCTTTTGCTAATATGTATTTATTTTTGGTGGGTGGTTACCTTTTTAAAGATATTTCATGTGTGTTTATTTTACCAGAGACCCAGAAATTTACCACGGGCAACGCCGTGCGGATCTTACTAGTCTTCTTCTAATTAATAAAAGAAAGTTTCTGTATGCGTGTATGTATGTGTGCGCTATAGCGGGCGCACCAGTCATCGTAGAGCTTCGAAATTTTGCACGAAGGTCCGTTGGGGTCTGCCCTGAAACACCTCGAAGCCCGATTTTCGAAATTCAAAATGGCCGCCGAAAAATGACCGAAATTCAAAATGGCCACCAAAATATGAATTTGTGTGCGCTATAGCGGGCGCACCAGTCATCGTAGAGCTTCGAAATTTTGCACGAAGGTCCGTTGGGGTCTGCCCTGAAACACCTCGAAGCCCGATTTTCGAAATTCAAAATGGCCGCCGAAAAATGACCGAAATTCAAAATGGCCACCAAAATATGAATTTGCAAATTGTGTTCCGATTTCAATGAAAGTGGGTATCTAGGGGTTCTTAAGGTCGCTAAAAACGAATTTGTGGTCAAAACTTAAAAATTCAAAATGGCCGCGCCAATATGGCCGACGAATTTGCCAATTGTGATCCGATTCCAATGAAAATCGATATCTGGGGTTTTTTGAGGTAGCAAATAACGAATGTTTGATCGGACCTTATAAATTCAAAATGGCCGCGCCAATATGGCTGACGAATTTGCCAATTGTATTCCGATTCCAATGACAATCGGTCTAATCGGTCTTCTGGTGTTCTACGTCGATAGAGAGGGTATCCATCTTTTCCTGTTTGCGTTTCTTTCAAAAAAGTACGTGGGTATCGCTTTGAGCAGACACCTTGCTTCATGCATGAAGAACTGGGATTAATGGATCCACAGTCATCGTAGAGCTTCGAAATTTTGCACGAAGGTCCGTTGGGGTCTGCCCTGAAACACCTCGAAGCCCGATTTTCGAAATTCATCATAGGTAACTCTAAATTTTTATATGTATCCAAAATCAATTTTGCAGATTTGTTCTTTTTTTCATTATACTTTTTCCTACCGCGGACTGTGCACACATAATCTTTTTTTATTGAAAGGCGTTGCAACGCACGCGGGTTTTTTGCTAGTATATTAATAAATGTGCTCTGAATGCCCTTCAAACCATTTCACAGTTTCGCCGATGACGGTACTCCGCCTTTTTCCTTACTTAAAATTGTATAAAATTCCTAAAACAATTTTCATCAAATTAATTACTTTTCAATTTGTGTCTTAACCATACGTGTTATCGGGTGAATGTCATTAAGAACATGTGGGTTTAGACGTACATCGCAAGAACTCATTGTAATTAATTCTAAGAAAAGTTCACCGCGCTATTTCTTATTTATGACAGATTAATTATGTGGTTTATAGTGACTGTTCAATTAAAGTTTATTTGAAATTGACTGATTAAAATACGAGTAATTTAAAAGAAAATTGTTTAACAGTATAGTACCTATGCTATATGTGGTGAGAATGTGTTAACTTTAAACTTTATTGAATATCTCTTACAGCCTAAGAAGCATTTTCTTGGAAGGTTCACAATTTTTTTTTCTTTTTATCTGCGGTCGCTTGAAAGCCATTGAATTTAATAGTTTGTCGATTGGATTTTTTCCAAGAACTAGTTAGCCTTATCTACAGGAGCAGGATTGCAAAATTTATGATTTCAATGTCCTAAATACTGAAAAAAAATTCCTTTATTCGCTTATTCACTGACTATCCTTATTCGTGGCTCCGTTAAGGCAAGTCGTTGGCTTGGGCTCATGAGGCTGACAGGCCATCAAAATTTATAAGCCTTAAGGAGCACCTAATGTCATTTAAATTTTCATTTAAATCATAAACAAGACCAAAAACCATAACAGACTATAAATCATATTCAAAGCTTCCTCATTTTCAATTACGAATTTTCTGGTTAGGACTCGACTGGTAGGCAGCAGGAGCCGTTGCCGAGGATCGAGGAGGCTTATATCCTCAATTTTCACTCATGGCCATCCCAATTGGGATTTGTTCATTAGGACTTTATTCAAAGTTATGAAACCCAGTAATCTCTCTAGGGTAGTTCACATTTTATTGTTAGCATTCCATGAAATAAGAAGAATTCTCGAGAGATAATTAAGAGTTATAGTCCTGTGGTTTTAAGGTTTCGGTACAAACCGAGTGCGGTAGTAGTGGTGATGCTTCTTGATAACGCAATTCAGTCTCTGCTAAAATGGGAAACCATAAAAAAGGAACTTCCACTAGGGGCGCATCTAAACCAAGGCGGAACAGGGTTATGAACTAATTAATTCCCGGTAACTCATTCCGACCAACTCAAATGTCCTTTCTGTTTCCTTTTTTTTCCTTGATGTATATTTTTTTTTGTTTTGTTTTTAGAAGATTCGACACTTGCTCAGCAGCATGGCTCCAACCACCAACTGAACCGACTCTGGCATAAGTATGGAGCTCTCTTATAATAATTGCCAGCTTTCTAGAGGTTGCTCCTTTGCTCCTTTTGTTCCTTTTTCGTTCATATTCGGCCCAACTCCCGAGACAACGTACCCTACAGTAAAATGAGATGAGATTTCGGTAAGTGTGAATGAATGGCAGTGGCAAGTAATTTCAGTTCTGTGTCCTTGGAGATCAATTCAAGCAAGATTGTATTCCTGGAACAACCGGCAATACTGAACTCTTGTAGTATATATGCATATACGGAACTTGCTTATACAGGATCTTGGCTAATAGTACCTTCTAGTATCCCAAAAAGCAGAAATCTCTTCATTGTGAGCCCTGGCGACATGATGGGATGGTGTATGTATGCTGTATATATACCAAGGGCCATGAACTACCGTCATGAGACTGAAAAAAGATTCAACTAACAAAGTTGAGATTGTAGCATTTTCCCTTTACCCATCATGTGTTTCAGGGCGACGACAGTAGTATTACCGCATTTATGAGTATGACGTTGAGAAAATAATGGAAATGTATGTGATTTTCCTTTCTGGATACTTCAATTTGGATAAGGGATTGTAATAAGGAAAATGATTACCATTAAAGTTAATGGAGTGTTTTTGCACGAAGAAAAAAGTGCTTGAGTCATCCCCGCATCATAGATTGTACATAAAGGTTTGAATAAGTGCCGGTTTCACACATTTTCTTCCAAGGAAATTGCTTGTAATTCAAAGAGTGTTCAATCGCTGAGAACGCCCATAGTAGAGACAATCTACTTTTATACAGATTTCGTATTTATTTTTACCACATACAATGGCTGAAATAATTTTTCTTTCTTTATGAGCAAAATTTTAATTTAGTGTTAGTGCTGTTTTGTATTTTGTGGCACGGATAGCATATGAAGATAATCTTTGAATAAGCTCTATGGTATTATAGTATATGGCAATATGTTTCTCATCAACTGGGGAATATCTAAGGAATTTGGAGTTTCAATATTAGGAGGCAAGATTTATATAATGGTTATTATTGCATGGGTTTTTCTTACAGTTTCTAGTCGAAAGTTTAGTTTTAATTTAATTTCTAATTAGTTTAGTTTTAATTTAATTTTAATTATAATAAATCCTAACTAGCATTTCTTTATTCGGATTCAGCCAGATGACAAAACTGTTAGTATAATATGAAATTGTTTTTTAAGTTGCAATCCTGTAATCTCTGCACTTTTCTCGGGGTTTTTAAAAAAGCGGCGAGCAGAAGTAAAAATAAACTTAATTGGTCGACAATATGTAGTAGAAGATAGCCGAGGGTTCTGCCAAGCAATATTACCACTTTCGTCATGCAATTGAAGCGGTACAAATGAAAACACAAACAGAAACTCATCAGTGTTGTCACTACTGCTGAATTTCTGTTTCTATTTGCTGTGATAAATGTGAATGAGCCAGAACATAAATTTTGTAAAACGTCACACTAAGCAGTAACTAAACGTTCAACGGTTCTATCTAAAATCGCCTGAAGTTTAATTTCTGCACGCGTTTCGTTTACAATTATTTGGTTCCCCCAAACATTTTAATTTAGCTTGCCCAATACTATAAAATGATGGAAATACCTGGTGTCCTGCTTTCATGTTCCACTTCCTAGTGTGTTTGTAGGAGTGGCTGGTAGATTTGGAGTCCACGTAATAAGCCAATAGCTCTTCTTTGGTTAAATACCTCTGTTCAGATATACCGCTAAAACTAACACTTTTTTTAATTTTTTACAGTTTTCAGGACTCATGCTGGCTTCCTTAATAACTCTCGCCAGAAGTCTGTTGCCAGATAATTCCGCTGAAGCTTCCACAGCAGTCAATAACTGTGATGTAGTCCTTGAAGTGATCAGGTCTTCAACTCTCTCCTTGTTAGGTCGTTCTGGTGTTAAACTTGCTGATGTTGAAGGCTGAACTTGTTGAAATTAGATATGAAAAACTAGATCTCCCTTGTTCCATTGATCATGAGCTTTCAGAAATCGGTCCTTACTTTTGCCGCATTTTGTCTACTTTTCCAGTACTTACCTTTGAAGACAACCTGGATATGACATTTTTGTTATCGCTATTCGATAACTCGGTAATCGCAGAAATGCCATATTTAGCAGTTACAAACTCGTATAGCTTTCTATTTTGCTCACCTTTGTCGTGATTCAGCCATTTTTCAAGGAGCTCAGTTTTGGAAACATAGTAGCAGTAATCTAAAAAAAAAAAAAAAAAAAAGTTATACTAAAGTGTGCTGGCAGAAATTGATATATTTCGAAACTAGACCGTCACAGCTACCATATATCCAAAATTTAGCCCGCGGTGCAACGGGCGCAAACAACTCCGAGTCCAATGAATGCAAAAAATTATAAAAAAACTGAACGTTTAAGTTATCGGATTTTTTTCTATATTAATGCATAAAGTTAGGTACTAATTGTTATAAAAAATAAAAAGTATAGAATTTTTCAAAGTCCGTGACACAAAAATTTTGAGCAGTTCTGCGCACCTCGTTGCCAAATTTTATAAATAATGTTCTATCATTTCCCCTCTTTTTAGTTAAAACGGCAACAAACACTGAAAAAACTCAACAAAATAATTTGGGAAGGGATGCGCGCATGCCGAATGAATAAAGTTAATTTATCTTTCTATGTGTTGAGCAGAGCTTTTAAATACATGTAAAGCCCCTGCTCAACAAAGGCAGTTTATTCAACATAATAAGCATAATTTTACTTTAATTATGCAAAATATTTCTCATTTCTAAATTTAAAATAATTTAAAAAAAATGCTGAAAAAATTCCTTTGAATAAATGAGCGTTTTCATTCATAAACCGACAGTTCCCCACAGTCGCAAGCAACACAACCTCCCCGGGCAGAAGCGCGTATGCGACTGGCAGGAAACGTCAACAATCTAGTAATCAAAGTGATAAAAACACAAATTTCGTATTTTTTAGTAGAAATTACTACAAATTATTTCTGTAGCATATGTGTAAAATATAATAACCTTAAAATAAAAAAAATATATTAAAACGGGTGTTTTTCAGTCATAATTTGTAAATTTTTTAAATAATCATTGAAGTCCCAGAAAAATACACCTCCCTTTAGCAATACGCAGTCGCGACTGATTACATGGCAGCAAGTGATTTGATAGGAGGAGTTAACTGAAGCTTTTGTCTGAGCTTTTAAACATTTTTAAGAGCTTAGCTGGGGAACATGCGCGGGATGTCACGAGGTTTGAAAACAACTATACTCACCAGCTTCCAAGCCTAATATATACTACTCTCAGTGGTAAAAATCGATCTAATCTGTTAGAACAGTAAAATTACGAATAAATTAGTGCATTTTACTCCTTTTTTTTATAAAGGCTTCCTACTTTTTTTTTTATGTGGTAGACTAGAGGCTTAGGGAAAGCCCCTTTGTACTGTTCGACAATCTATTTTTTTTCGTATAGAATGTCGAACAGCAGCTCTAGCCGGAAGATAGAGACAGAGAAGTAGGAGGGAGCTGCCACAACCTAGCCGCGATATATATTTTTATTCCACCTACTTCTAACCATTTCGCGACTCTGGCATCGGGGCATTTGAGAAACAGCTCGCTGGAGTGTTATGCCTCCTGAAACGAGTTAAATCTCATCAGCAATAAAAAAACCTTTTTCCTTAATTTCAGAGGGGTTTTTATCTCTATAATCATTTCTCCGAATTACAAAAATGACTTTTGTCCAGCTAGTTTTTTCTATTCGTAACACTGTGCGTCGTTTACTTTAAATCAAACCGGGTTTGACTTTTTGAGGGCTTTATTGAATAAAGGGAATTCCGCTGGAAAATTTCCAGTTGCTTTTTTTAGATGTTTGCCCCCTTTTTTGTATAAAGTTACTGCGACTGGGCTACGTAACGTATTCATCGCGTAAAACAGGGCTTAGTACAGGTAAATTAAGCCGAAAATCGAAATAGCGGAAATGATTGGGTACAGACTGCAAATTGGAACAGAGCTTGAGATAAGTAGGTTCAAAGCATTAGCAAAATCATAATTTTCTTCCTTTTTTAGCATTTTGCTCATTAATTTTAAACTTGAAAAAAAATCGATAAAATCGAATCGAAAAAAACAAAAATTCACGATTTTCAATTCGATTTCTTTTTCACTTTCAAAGTTTAAAATTTATTCTTGTTCACCATAATAAGGTGCATAAAATAACCTACATTTTCTTCCACGAAAGCGCTCACCAAGTTAGTTGGGGACTTATCTACATAACAACATCTTTGTCGGGTTGCAAATCTCCCCATTCGTCTCTGGTAAGGACACGGATATTGAGATCTCTCCTGAAATTCCATTTTGAAATCATGTAGTTGGTAGGCTCTACTAATAGTTTTAAGGCCCAATTATAATGAACGGATTTGAGCGCAACAAAACGGATTGAACTGTCAAATTGGTTTTCCCAGCATACATTTTAGACCTGACCGATTATAATGAACGCATTCAAGCGGATTCGGTCGGATTTGAGCGCATTCGTTTTTAAAAGATTAGAAATTGCCGCATTGAACTGTCAAAAATTTGATAAACATAAGGTTAAAAGTTGAAATGTAAAAATGTTTACCGGCGACCAACTCGTCAACAAGGTTAAAAATTATGAAATTATTTATAAAAAGCGAAAAGTGGCTATAAAAACCACAAAATGAAAAATTTTTTTGCACTCTTGTTTACAATAGATTTTGACGTTATAACCAGTCAATTTCCCATCCGATCAAATGCGTTTTCTTGACATTCCAATCCGCTCAGATCCGTTCATTATAATTGGGCCTTTAGAGAGCGCAGTATATTGAAAATATTGAAAACTCCCATGGTCAGCTGTTTAAGTTTTGATACTTTTTCGTTCCACGAAGGTGGATAAACTTTCTTACTAGATATATTTAACACCCTGTATGATGTGTTTAATACCCCGGCTTCACCGCCAAAATTTCGCAAGTTCGAGCAAATTAGTCTACAGTACTTTAAAATTTCCTGATTTCCCATACATTTTTCACATTTTAAAATCAGAAAAAAAAGCCTGCTTTGGGCTTACAGAACATGAAATTGAGTTTCAAAGTAAAAGCCGGTGAAGCCGGGGTATAAGGCAATTTCAAAGATATTAGCCATTTGCTCAAGTTCATTGGTCGACTATATTTTGCCTTTAGGTGCTTGTGCCAGTCTGACCTTTGTGATCTCTATGAACTGATGAACGATAAATGGAGTTTCTTAAGATTGATTTGCAGCACTTCGTTATTTTGGCCTGATACTATTGGTGGTGGCACTGATGATGTGGTGCATATGGCATATCTGGTACGCGGGCATTTTTTGCTGAGGTATCGGAGGTTCAAACAGTACTAGGAACCACTGTACCGGAACTTGTAAAAGCTAGCTCCTTTCTGACTTCGATGACTATTAGGTCATCCAGGCGCTCACTAAACTCTTCATCAGAGTCAGCCTCTTAGTCTCTCTAATCAACACGACAAGGTGTAGCTGCAGGTGTGTAAAATTGGAGTAATTATTATAGAATATCATTGTTTTGTCAGTGTATAATCGGCGTTTTTTTTTTCGATCAAAAAAATAATAATATTTTTTTTAAATATTCACAAACCATTATAACCATTAATATGTACGTTTCGGCGTGTCTAACTCCTTAAATAATCACTCGGCCCGTGTAAAAAAACCAATTATTTTTATTGCATTTTTTATTTATATTTAAGCCTAAACTTAGGTATTTGGTTTCATTAATCCAAATTTCTCCCTCTTTACTGGATATAAATTATGCATACATGGTTCTCCAATTAAAAAATAGTCCATTCTTTCAAATTAAATACAAAACAACAGTAAAAGAAACGAATCCATGTACAAAAGTGTCACAAATAGTGTTACATAAATTAATGAAAAATAATAACAAACCCATGGTTGACGAAGAATGCAGGAATCAACTCACTCATATTATACCCAATATATAATTATTAACATCAATGAGCCATCATAAACAAACTAAAGCACTGCGATAAATGATAAAGGATCTTTCAAAAGGCAATAATCCTTTCATTACACTATTCGCGCGCGTGTTTTCCTCGAACAACGTACGTGACGATAGCTCTATTAAAATAATTAAACAAAGGCCCTTAGCGGCACGCGAACCTTTAGTCGTCGGCTGGGAGAGCAATCAAAATGCGATTCTAATAATTCAGGAACGAAAATTTTATTAGGAAAACGTGTCCAAGAATCAAATTGAATCCCCATAAAAATCCATTTCTCCAGTCTGGCATGATTCATTCAGTCATCAAGGATATAAGCAATGATTCGCATTTATGATGGCACACATTTCATGAAATTTACAAGTATAAAGATTTTTGCGGTTTTTGACTGGCTTGTAAAGGACGAAGTTTTAGTAGATATTTTTGAGTTCTTATCACTTTAAACCTTGCTACCAAAAAAAGAAAGAATATTGCAATTCGCTGTTGAATTGTTAAAAATAAATTCGGAAAATTCTCTCCACTACGGTGTAGAAATTGTGCCCTACTTTCTGCATAAGTAGTTGAAGACGTCTTATAAGTGGACTCGTAAAATGAAAAATGAGCCATTTCGCATGTCTTCCGGTCGTTTTCTGCCGTCTTTTAATAAATCAAGATTGTTGAATTGTTGTTGTTTTCTAGTCAGCTTTCTATGATATCTTTTCCTAGCTATATGGCCATCATTTCCTAACAATAAACTTGGGCTGTAATCTAAATTTACTACCAAAGCTATTAAAATACACTTAGAATCCGCCAAGCAATAAAATCTACCTTCAAAGCTACCAGTCTTAAAAGTTCAATGGTGTGGTTTTATGCTGGTTAAGAGAACTTCGTCTTAAAAAAAGGACATGCCCTTACACCTGTACAGAATACAAGGGGTTGTTCTACATTTAAGCATTTTTGGTTAACGACCATCACGCACAGAAAACAAACTTCGGAGTAGGAAACTTTTCAAGTTATCACCTTAAGTGACGTCTTTGGTGTATAGAATCTTTGAAATATCATTTTCCATTCTGCAATCCTTTGCCTCTGATTTTTCCCTGACTAACAATTTTTACGGAACATTGATTTTGGTAACAGCACACCTGTCATATTTTCCATATAACCAATTAAGGCCACCCACGTATCGTCCATCAGTTTATCCCATTCGCCACCTACCAGTTCCTACACATAATTTTAAGGGTCTGTATATTTGAAACTGATAGCGCACAATATAACTCGTATTTCAGCGTCTAGACAGTCAAGGGAATAGGAAATTTTCACTAAAGAACAAAGCATAAAAGTCTTGATTTGTACTTTTCAACGTGGGAGCAGCAGCAAACCGCATAAGGTAAAAATCGGTTTTATGGTAAGAAATGAACGAAATAAAGTTAAAACCGAAGGGAGTAGAAGGGATTTCACATCGATTCAATCCGACATGATGATTCAATTTATAAGAAATGTTACTTAAATGAAGAAAAGGGGAAAGTAAAAAAAGATATGCTAGACACCTTTTATGAAGTTCCACTGATGTATCTCAAAGTGAAGTGCCGACGGTTGCTGTGCGAAGCAAATATCTTTCTTTTTTTTGTTAGTGGCTTTCAAATCCTTCGAACAATCAGCCTGAAAGCAACAGGTACAAGATGCAGTCTTTCAGAATTTGTAAAATCTTGTTAGGCACTCGTATTGCTTGCTTGGAAATGTGAGATGAAAATTCAAAGTCGTTACGTATTTCTGCCGAGAATGTGAGAATAACGTCAGGTAATTTGACACCTGTAAGTAATTTTTTCTGAATTTTTTAAAAATCTTGATACTACATATTTTTTACATCTGTGAGTTATCCGGTGTATTAAATTCAATATGTTTCTCTTTTTCTTTTACATACTTTCGCAGCCCTCTGTAGCTAATGGGTTAAGACGTCCGGGTACCATTCAAAAGATATATGGTTCGATTCCACTCCGCAGAATGGCTCCTCAACTTCCCCCTTGTGCCGCCATTTTTTCTTGCCTTCCTTCTTGGAAAATAATGTCTTCCAGACATGAAATAGAATGAGATACGCTTGCATCATCGAAGGTGTAAGAAGTAATGTCAAGTATAGTCATCGGAGAAGGTTGGAGAGAATATTGGATAAAAAATTGTGACAGCTCCAGAGGACACACCAGCCGAGATAGGAGGAGGATGGCCAACATGCCGAATTGACTGGAATCGGAAAACCAAAGAAACTAGGCAAGAAACCGGATGGATACACGAACTAACTATTCACGATGCTGGTGTGAAGTGTGTTACTGGCCGAAATAATGCTACTGCTTCCAGGACAGCCGAAGCGAGAGCGCTGTGGACCAGGGATGCTGGTGAGAAGTGGGTTACTGGCCGAACACTTAAATTAGTCACACCGAAAATTCAATTCGCCGCGTGGAATGTACGAGCAAGACATCACGTCGGTCAAAAGGGAATCATACCAATGGAATTTTTGAAATGCAAAATACCAGTTGCTGCGTTATCGGAACTACGACTTACCGGATCCGGGACATTGTCGAACGTCCCGGAAACAATCGACGAAACGATGACGCTAAAATACTCCGGTGGTGTGAGGCGGGAGGTCGGCGTCGGGTTTATGGTTCATCGACGGGCTGCCAGCAGCGTTATCGCATTCCAACCGATATCTGAGCGTTTGGCGCTTATAACCATTGGTGGAACGCTCAAGATCTACGAGGTGTGGCTATTAAATAACGAGACTGACGCTGTAAAACATTTTATTTTTATTTCATACATTTTTACTTATTATCACCTTCAATATACACCCCTCCTCTATCCCTACAACGCTCCATGCGAATCTTCCATTGTTCGAAACAGTGCTGGAAGTCTTTTTCTGTCAGCTCCTTCAGGACGCGTGCCGCTTTCTCTTTCACAGCTTCAATAGACTCCAATTTTGTTCCTTTTAATGCAGATTTCACCTTAGGAAACAGATAGAAGTCGCACGACGCAAGATCCGGCGAATAAGGCGGATGGTCTAACACTGGGATGCTGAATTTGGCTAGAAACCTCTTAACAGACAATGCGGAATGTGTTGCGACAATGCGTTGCTCTACTGTTACACTTAACATTTTTCCGGCGAAACAAAAAAACAACTCTAATACGAACGAAGGCTACGGCTGTACTGATTTGTTTACAGAAGCGAGAGGCACTACATTCGAAAGAGAAGGCTTCACGATAACAGCTGTTGGTTGCTGGCGTTTGGCGCATGCGCACTTCTTCTGTAGCAGCGTCAGTCTCGTTATTTAATAGCCACACCTCGTATATCATATCCGTTTATGCGCCAACCAAGACCAGCACGGATGCAAACAAGGACGAATTTTACGATCAGCTCCAACATACGCTGGATATGATACCTCGAACCGAATTAATTATACTCGCGGGGGACTTCAATGCACATTCAGGAGCAGATCGAACCGGAGGGAAGGAAACGATGGGCAAATTCGGACACAGAATAATTAACGACAACGGCTTACCTCAAACTTCAAACTTGATCGCTGGCAACAGCATTTTCCGCCACTCAAACACAAACTCACCTGGCTAAATCCATCCGGCAAAGACTCGGCGATGTTAGACTACGTTTGATCAACGAAAGATTCCGATCGACGCTCAAATACGTACGTGCAATGCGTGGGCCCGATTCCGGATCGGACCGTTATCGTCTTCGAGTGAAATTACAGATGCGATTACACCAGCCGACGCCAGCTATCGCGCGATAGTTTCAAATGGCATTATCCAACTTATTAAATTGGTGGCAATCGCGATACCGGACGATATCGATGTTGAAGTAAGACAATTGTCGCAGTCTATTGTGGAGTGCGCAATGGAGTTGTGTCCACCTATCCGTAAACGGACGCAGAGACGGATCTCGGACAGCTGTCTGGACCTCGTCGATCAGCGGAAACGACTGAAACACGTCGACTTCGAGCAATACCGACGATTGAACAAAGAAGCTCGACAGAAAATGAAATCGGAACCAGAAGCGTACTGGAATAACGTTGCGGCCGATATGGAACAACCGATATCGAGGCACGAGTACTGGAGGCTGTAGCAGACAATCCGGCGGCAAGGCGTCACAACAACATCAATAATCGACAACATAAAAATCGGATAGAACTTTCGTGACTTCTCCCCATGAGCGCCTGCAGCAGTGGAGAGAATTCTTCCACCCCATGAGCGCCTGCAGCAGTGCTGGAGAGAATTCTTCGTACAATTACAATCTTGCACTAGGTCCAGCACCAGAACCGCCGACGAATCAAATTCTCGATACCGAACCGACAATTATGGAAGTGAAGACGGCAATAAAATGGCTGAAAAATGGAAAAGTGCCGGGAATAGACTAAGTAACCGCCGAGATGATAAAGCCGGAAGTGATGTTTTTTCACAACGACTTCGTGTCCTCATAACACACATACAGTGAGCATCAATATAAAGTTAACACAAATTCCCCCTTTTTTATTTTGAGCCTTTTAGGGAGCCTCCAGGACCCCCTTAGAGGCAAATGCGAATTTTTAAATTATTTTTTAATTGTAGTAGAGACTGTTACGAAGATTTTAAGGGGTCGTGTAGCCTCCTCCGATTTTTTTTGAGGAGGTAAAAACGTGGATTTTTTAGTGTATTTTTGTTGTTGAGCCTTTTGTGTTAACTTTATATTGATGCTCACTGTATGCCATTTGGCATCAGGCTACAGTCGGGAATGCAAGAATTATCCCGGTATTAGCCTCCTTTCGATCGTCGGCAATGTATTTACGAAAATCATACAATCGAGGCTACAGAAAAATAAAGGGCAAACGAGCCGGAAAGAACAAGTTGGATTTAGACCACGTCGAGGATGTATTGATCAAATATTCGCACTCCGTCAGCTAATGGAATAAATATATTCATGTTCTACCCTAACCAACACAGTTCTTAGGAGAAAAATCTAACACTATCTGAAAGTCAATTAACTGGAGCTTATTCGATCTTACCAAGGCACTTATTAGGTTGTGTGTTTCCGCTGTACCAACGTTATTTCTGTCGATTTCGGTGCCAGCAAAATACCTTGAATTTCCTAAATTTCTCAATACCTTGAATTTCCTAAATTGAGCAAGCTCCTCTTTCAACCAGTGTTATATAATTATTTGTTTACCTTTTTTTTTTGCAAATATACCGCCTACCAAACAGGAAAAACCTCCTTGTTATATTATCGTTTTATATTTATATCAAATAAAACTTGTTTTGTTGTTATATAACATCTTTTTATTTAGAACAAATGAAACTGGTTTTATTCTTATTGTCTAAGTATTGTTCATATACATATGTGAACTGTATATACGCACGGAATTATATATTCTATCGTAAAACTACTTGTGCAGTACACAATATTTCACTCTCAATATCCAAAACACATTCTATTTAAATTAATTAATATAATTCTATCGACACTATTATTATTATTATTATTTTTAATATTTCAAAATAGGAATGAGTTGTGTGCACGCACGGATATATATAAGTATATATTCTATCGTAAAACAAACTTGTGCATTACACAATAGCTCACTCTCAATATCTAAAACACATTCTATTTAAATTAATTAATATAATTCTATCGACACTATTATTATTATTATTATTTTTAATATTTCAAAATAGGAATGAGTTGTGTGCACGCACGGATATATATAAGTATATATTCTATCGTAAAACAAACTTGTGCATTACACAATAGCTCACTCTCAATATCTAAAACACATTTCTCAATATCTAAAACACATTCTAATTAAAATGATTAATATATCTCTATCGACACCCTTATTATCATTATTTTAAATTGACACTATTACTTTGTGGTATAAAATAAAAAAAAAAAAAAAAAACAACACGCTTCGCGACCGATTCGACTACGACAGCCCAACTCCGTCTTAGTTTTTCCGCCCGCCGCGGTTACTGGTTAAAATAATACTTGTAAAAAGGGTCGACTCGCCCGCCGCCGGTAAAGGTTAAAACAACACTCTCTTACTTTAAAGTTTCACCCGCCGGTGGTGGCGTGGAAAATTGTCCACCGGCTGGGAAAAACTCGCCCTTGGATTCGTTCCCACCTGCGCAACTTGCTTACCGCGCGTTTCCCACGCGGCGCATTGCAAGTTGCGCTTAATTATTGTTGGGTGGGTCAAATTACGTTCTTTTTTGATATTTAGTTGAAAAGCTAGCCCCTAGGAGATATTACCAAACGTGGGAATGGTTGAGGGTTTTCGCTTTTTGCAATCTTGCATAATTTTTGGACATGTGTGTGATATGTCTTTGAACATTAAGAAGTTGTTCTTCCAATTCTCCCAACTTAACCCGATACCTCTGCTGATAAGGTATTGGGTTTTCGTTCGGTGCTTGTGCTGTGGAGTTGTTTATTAGATTTTTTTTTGTTTCTGGTTTCATGTAACACCAGCCGTCTACAAGAGCTTCTTCTAGTCCAGTCTGTAGTACAACTAACTTTTTTTGGACTGTTGCGTCTTAAATCTCAGGAGCCACCCTTT